>JAIUCV010000008.1:42802755-42849711 GCA_026724425.1 Erythrophleum ivorense | reverse complement strand
GACTGGCCTTTACCAATCCTAAAGAACTTATTCAATATCCATAAGAGAACAATTCAAATCTCTTGTACCATGCTATTCTTTTTGTTTAATCAATCTTGTACTATGCTATTCTAAGATGAGCAATTTAGACCATTCATATTTGTTCTAGATGGTCCAGATTTCATTTTTTTTTAATTTTGGTTTTTTTCTTTTTTCTTTTTTTTGAAAGAAGTAAAATGCAAAATGAAAGCAACCTTTCAATTAATAACTTAAAAAATGATGATTAATAGTCAAAAAATTAACTTAAAATATGGACAGTCCAAATTAGTAACAAGGGTTTTAAAGAGAGGAATGCAAGGAATTCTTAGAATAGATCCAGCAACATGTTACTAACATTAACAGGCAAAGAAGAAAACAATCAAAATCTTACCTATAATAGAGCTGACGTGGAAGGCCATTGTCAACTAAGGCCAAAACTTACTTGGTTCTCCCTCTCGCCCTTTGGCTTGGACTCTAGTGACACGATTTGAGCTGTGAAGTCTAATGGAAAATCACGAGCTTCTTGCAATGGTAGGGACAAAATAAACTTTTGCAGAACGTTGTTCAGATCTTTGTGGGGGAGTTGTGGGGGGTTGGTGAAGACGTTGAAGCTCGAAGAGAGTCACTAAAATAGAGTGAAGTCAAAGCTAAACGCCCTAGTAAATAGTAGTAAACATGAAGGAGTTGATAAACCTTTTTGAAGGGAAACCAGCTAGGTCTCTTTCTCACTCACCAGTTGATCTCTCTAAGCCCTCAAGTTGGTGACAAGATCAAAGGAAGAAGAAAGAAGTTTCATGAAAGAGGGAAGGTACTCGGGTAAAGTGTAGAACAAGAACAAGTAATTATTCTTTACCATGATATTAAGGCATTCTGGGGAATTAAGAGAAAATTTTTTTTAGGTTTTGATGAGATTTTTGCTTTTCTTGGGCAAAAATGATACTTTGGTCCTTAATATTCTAAAAGCATTCCAACTACGTCTTTCTCCAATTCAAATTAGTCCTTTTTATACAAATTTTTAACAAAATAAAATACAATAACATAAAAATAAAATTTCGATAAAATAAAATAAGATTTAGGGTTGTTACACCATTGATCTACCTTTTGGTGCCAACTTTCAATAGTCACCATAAAAAATAATTTAATTTTTCAATATAATGCACATAAGAATTTTGATGGTGACTTTTAATGGTCATCATCAAAGGCTCTCTTCCTAAACTATTGTCAGACTATTTGGTGACAACATTCAATAATTGCCACCAAAGACCCTTTTAAGCTTTTATAAAACTAAGGAGCATAAGACTTTTGGTGGTGATTTTCTTAGTTAAGATTAAGAAGTAAAGAAATGGGCAATGCACATAGCAGATGGTGCTAACACATATAAGTTCAAAACTAATTGTATTCTGGTTGCACTACCAAAAAAAAAATGTATTCTAACATTTTTCTTTTTTTTTTCTTTTTTTTTTTTTTTTGCATTAAGCAGTGGTTTCTAACGACTACATGCAAGAACTACTTATGGGAATGGTAGTGTAGTCCATGAAGATACCATTTAGGACATGGACTCTTCTATGTATTTTCTAGTTACTACTTATCATTTAATAGTGAGAGATTTAAATAATTTGTAGAATAATATATATTTGAAGTATGGCAATGTTAATTTTGACTTCCAAACATTTAAAAATGAAATAATAATTTTATTCTCCTTATTTAATCAAAATTATGACATTAATCTTAACCTTTAAAATAATTTAAAAATGACGCTTTGAGTCGAATTCTTTGAATTTTCTTAGCTACGCTCTTCTTCAAGTCAGAAACCTTGACATAGCCCAGCCTCACAGTCCACTTTGAATCTCAATTCACTCCCACAAAGACACTTTTCAGCCTAAGCACCAAAGAGATAATGAAAAGATTGAAACATACAGTTTTCCACATATAAATACTTGTATACATATCATAAATTTACGGAATACTGAAATAATAAATATTTAAATAATTGCAAATAATTTTTTCCAAATTTAAAAAGAAGAAAATTTGACACTTCATATATATATATATATATATAAGTTCATAGCCATATTGAGTAATAATTTAGTTTACATGTACTTAAATACTTAGGAATTAATTATTATCTACTTGATAGGTTACTTGAATTGTGTTAAAAATAATTTTTAAACTAGCTAGTGACCCCCTAACACCAACTCGTGAGCCCCCTTCTTTAATTTTCATTTTTTTCCATTCAAACCCACCCAATTAAATGTTCACCACCCCACCTCCCCTAACACATTTAAATTAAAGAAGATATTAAAAATATGAATTTTGAAAAGTGATAAAGTACATGTTTGATTAATCATGATTAAGTTGTATTCAAATCCATTGATAAATTGATCGAAGAGATACAAATAGGTTCATGTGGTAAAAATGTTCATGTATAACTATTGCATTAAATGTGTGTGTCTTCATTAATTGTGCATAGTGAAGCTTTGATGCTTCCTGTAAATGAACATTTCCTTTTTATATATTGCCATATAAATTCTTTTAAAAGTACATAATTTAGTTTTAAATTATGCTTGACTTAGATTCCAAACTACAGGCAAGAATTATATATTTGTTAAAATAAGAACAACATTAATGTCCAATTTTCCATTATTGAGGGAGTACAATAAATAATTTTTGTCATAAGGAATTTGAGTAATTATCTAAGTGTGAGCCTCTGTGTTGTTATAAGAAGAAAGAAAAAAGAGCAATTATGCATTGAAAGATTAATGTTCACATAGTGTGAGATTAGTTACATATATTTAGATTGTCTCTCATGATATGATGAATCTCAATATTATAGTGTATATATGAAACGTATATCTAATAGTGAAGAAAGGTGTGTGAAATGTTGTTGAATATACATGTCCAGATTCAACAGTTATGTCATGCATATATGGTACTCATGTTAATAAGTCTTTGCCAATTATGTGCAGGAGGGAAAAAACCAGAAGCACTATGAAAAAACAGAAGCACTACCATGAACAGGAAGAGAACAATGCATTTGAATTTATGCTTTTATATTGGTTTGTTGAATTTAAGCTTTTAGTTTTAAAATTAACTAAAAAGGAATGTCCCTACATCCCCATGGTTAATCTATTGTTATTAAGCAATCAATTGCTCTTTTGACGTACCTAGAGACCAATAGAAGATTTTTCTTTTAATTTATTTGTAAGTTAGCATTTTCATTTTCTAAATTTCAGCAATAAAGGATGCTTATCTTTTAAAGGACCATCTATTACCTATACATTAGCTTCAACCCTAAAATTTAGGTATCGATTACCTATCCATTCACTTATTATACTTTTCTATGCAACCACCTGATGTTGGTAGTATAGAGGTATCACTTGCACTAGGTCAATGGTCATCCAATACAAGTCATGATCCATGAGGCATTTTGGATTTCATTGAACTTATTTTGTCTTGTGGCATGTTTAAATCCTCTTTTGGACAACAATTTATAAGGCTTAGCATTTGGTTTTTGTTTATCTTATTTATTATTACATGCTTAAAGGTTATTTAGTTAACATTTTATATTATTTCATATGGTGAAACCTTTATGAAGATAATATAAATAAATGTTTATTAAATTTAAACTTTTCTTATATAGTAGATTGATTTAAAATCTAATTTTATATCAATGTTCAATTTCTTAATATATGTCAGAGTATAGTAGGATAAAAGGAAAACAAAAGGATAAAAAAATATAAAAAATAAATTAAATTAAATTTTAAAAAATTTCTCGTACCTAACATCAATCATAACCATCACTAGAGCAAAAACTTATCATTAGTTATGACTGACATTAGTATATTTACTAGTTGCCTAATTTTAACATTGATTATAACCAACATTAGATTTCTTACAACCAACGTTAGCGCTAAAATTAACATTATTTTCAATTGACCTTAGCTTTGCTACATAAAATGTTAACTAACGACAGTCATAACCATTGTTAGTCGCTCATACTTATTGTTGGTTATAACCAACGTTAGAATCTAATATTGATTATAATTGACATCAGTATACTAAATAAAGCATCTCGAATTGCATTGATTAGTGTCAATTTTAACAAACGTTACCTCTTCTAGCATTGGTTGTTCCAACGGTTGATATAACTATCATTAGAAAAAGTCTCCACGCTACCTCTAATGTTGGTTTTTGCAACCATTGTTAGAATACCTAACGTCGATCTACGATATATGCCTTTTTTGTAGTGGTTGTCGACGAGAAGAACAAGAGAGGTCATGTATATGCGTTTATGTCAGAGGCTAATCTCTTTAGTTTTGATGGTACATAAAACTTTAGATACAGCCCTGGTGAGCTTTCTCAAATAAAAGAGTGCTCAAAGGCCTCTTTTAAGAAGAAATTGAAGAAGCTCTCACAAAAATTGACTAAACAAGCCTAAGTTTATGAAGCCAAATCTTGCTAAGGTCATTGCTAAGATGCAGAAGGCCCAAAAAGCTAAGACGGATGCCTTTATAGAAAGATTATATCTCACATGAAGAGAGGCACTAAAAGTGATGGCACTTCTAACCTTAATCCAATTATTATGATGATGAGGATGAAGATGATAAAAGAATGATTATAGGGTTGTTGTTTATATAATATTATTATGGCTTTATAATTTGTAACTTAATGATTTTGAGCACATAATTATCTTAGATTTAATTTAATGTGACATTTTTAACACATTTACTACTTATTTATTGCTGTTTTCTTTGTGTATAATACTTTAAATTGGTTGGTTACATCCAAAAATTTGTATTTCTTGACTATTTTAAACAAGAGCCACCTATTTGAATAGGATTTAATGACTAAATGTAATGTAAATAACAAAAATTTGTAATATTCTCACCGAGTTTTTTCATGAGAGTGATGCAAATTTTGAAATTTTTTTGTGTTCTTGTTATAAAAAACTATGAGAATGTTGGAAAAATTGCCAAAATTTGCAAATTTCTATTAAGGTTACTTATAGTAATTTACCAAAAGAACACAACAAAGTTCAAATTTTTTTTGTTCTTGTGGTAAAATTGTGAGAACAATTAAAAAAATTGCCTTATTTATTTTTTAATGGTTGTCATGGTAAAATACTGAGAGAAGAAGAAAAAATTTGACATTTTTTGTTCTCACAATATATTGTGAGAATTCTACAACAAAGTTATAAATTTTATCACAATTTTTTAAAAAGTATTCTAAGAATTTTTTTTATGTTCTCAAATAAATGTTCCATGAGAATATTTTTTCATGAAAGAATTCTATGAAAATTATGAATTCATATGACATTTTTCTTTTACAACACAAAAATTTAAGAAAAATTTTGTGAGAATAGCAATTCTCATCAAATTTTTGGGGTTTTTTCATGAAAAAATTTTGTGAAAATTTTGCTATTTTCTTGTAGTGAGACAAGGGGAGAGATCTAGAGATGTAGATTATTCATTCCATCAACAATTAATAGAAAACAAAAGCGATTTATCAAACTAATTCAAACTGATCTCAAAAAATTAAGTTCATCTTTTAATCAAATTAATTGAATGAAATTTTTACAAAATGATTTAATTAGTTCTTCTATTAAATGTTCACTTTATAAATTTATGTTTAACCAAATCAAATTTATTTTTATTAATAATTTAAATATTTTGTTATATATAATAACTAGAGGGTCAAAGGGGCCAAAAAGAAAATGGAGGAAAATTTTAAAAAAATCACAAATGAGAAAATAAAATAAAATAACATAGGTCACATAAGGCTACAGCATAGTTATAGTGTTTTTGTATCCAACTTTATATATATATATATATATATATTGATATTGATCATTATACATTTTTAATTATTAATTTCTCATTTTATCAAATAATTCTCAATTCTTTGCTTTATTTTTTATGAGTAATTTTTAGTGTAATGTAATATTTGAAATGTTTGTTTTGAAAACTTGGGGGTTCCAACAATAAATGTTGTCTATTGAATTTCTTTTGTTATTCTGGGCCTGCCCTCCAAAAATTTTCAATAACATTGGTTACTCAAACTTCATTTGGTTAAAGATGAGAAATAAAAGCCTCATTAAAGTATCCAAGATATATTTGCCAAGCATCCATCCAATCTTTTACAAATAGAGCTATCAAACCCAAAAATGCAATGCATGAGATGAAAATTAAAAGAAAAAAAAAAAGAAATTTAATTTTTAAAAATGCTTCAAAAATCTATTCAAAAAGAGTCACAATCAAAATTTTAATTATTTTCAAAATAAAATACAATTTTGATCATTTAACTTTACCTTAAGCATTACTTTCATCCCTTAAATTTATGTTGTTTGAATTTAATTAATCCCTTAACTCTATTTCAAGTTTTATTTTTATCTTTTATTTTATTTTGTTCTAATGGTTCTTAATTTTAACTTAACTTCCACTTTTTGTTCTTCAATTTCATTTTGTTAACTTAAAAAAACTGCTCAAATATTTTCTTATTTATAATATTATCAAATTATCCTATATAAGAATTTTATGTGACTCATTGTTAGCTTAGCTTTAATGACTTTTTGTCAATTTGGATTCTACCTATCACAATATCCTTCTTTATCACACCCTAAATGTTGCATTTTGCAAATTATGTGGGCTTTCCTCTTTTATTACCCATCGGTATGTTATTGCCCTAGTCTAACTAATGCTCAAATTTTCTTTCAATTTCTGTGGGTACTATCATTGGAGAGATCAAAATCACTATCCATGCCTATAAATAATACGCCAATATTATTTCAAATTTATAAAAATGCGGTGGGTGGTGATAGAAAGGATGTTATAATAGTAAATCCGAGTTGACAAAAACTTGTCAAAGTTAAGTTACCAATGAACTATACAAGTCTTTTTTTGCTAGGCATTTTAATTTGATGGTGTTAGAAGGAAAAAAAATTTTGAGTAGTTTTTTAAAGTAAAGGGAGAGATGGGAATAAAAAGAAATTAGGGATAAAAGTGAAATTTAAAATTAATTAAGAAATTAATTAAAATTAAATAAAGTTAAGAGATAAAAAATAAAATGTTATGTAAAATTAATGGACCAAAACTACATTTTTGGCTTATTTAAAAAAAACATTTGAAAAAGCCTTTTTATAAGATAGGATAGTTTATGAGCTAGAGATCAATTTGAGAGTCAAATAAATATTGAAAAGTGTTAGTCATCACATAACATTTGTCAGTGGTTACACATAGTAATTGTACAAAATTCATTGATATAGACTTAATTTTATTTTCATTACCCTTATTAAATACATGCACAAGAAATAAAAGAAAGCATAAGAAAGAAATTAATTAAAATAAAATAAAATAAAGAAAATAGGATATTTACACAAGAAAATTTAAACTAAAATGAAAATTTAAGATTTACATATCCTATGACAGAATCAAAGTACACGTAACTAGGGATGGTAGAGAACTGTCTTTAGTTGGTGACTTATAATAATTTTTGTGTAACGACCGGAAATTATTAATTAAATAGATTTTAAAAATAAAACAAATTTAAAGTTGGTTGATATGTTTAAATTTATGAAATTTAATCAATCTCACTTTCTAACTCTCTTCTATTTTTTTTCTTTTTTTTTTTGGAATTTTTGAAAATAAGATTTTCAATTATATTTTAATCTTTAAAAGAAATGAAAAATTCCTAAGAAAGATTGTTAATGGTTTAAAGAAAGGATACTTTAAGTTTTAATTATTGCTTTTGTAATTTATGATTGGGAAGATAATTTGAAAGGAAAGAATTAGTTGTACAAAAAAGTGATATATTTAATTTTCTAAAAACTATGTTTTAATTTTTTTTAGTTTTATTAAGAAAATAAACTAAATTAATTAAATGTGGACTATTGAAACACAAATGCTTATTGCACTATAATTGCACAATCTATCATTAATACCCGCATGAACTTAGAGTCACATATAGCCTGCTAGTTGACACTCTTTGCACTTGCAAAGACTTAAAGTTTCGAATGACAAACTCTAAAAGATAAAATTAAAAATAAAATATACACAAGAAAGTTAATACAGACATACAATATCCAGTGTAGGTGTATGAATATATTCAGTCAAGTATTTGTTCATGTGTATCAAAATAAAATAATATAAAATGGGCAAAGCCTGTTGTCTTCGTATTTCTACTCCTTGGATAACATTTACCGATTCTTCCCTTGGCTTAGAAATCAAAGCATCAAAGCATAACCATGCCAATTATTTGCTCCCCAAAGATCCCGTTACAAAAATACCGTAACCAAAGTCAATGCTTGTGTCAATAATTCAAACGAGACCAATCATTCAAGAAGCAACATAGCAAGCGTAATGGGTAGGATGAGCTTCCAAAGCTGACCAAGTAAATATTCCAAAGCAAATTTTCAATTATAAATGAAAACCTTCAAGGGAGAGAACCCAACGCGTATCTATATATTTTCCCTAGAGTCCTGCATTAGGTTCGATAAATCAAGGCACCAGCCAAGCCAACAGTATTAAATAAAATCCCAAATTAAAGGCCCAACTGAAGCAAATTGAAGATGACATGGCCAGAAAACAACCGCCACCATTTGACCCTTCATACCTATGCACTTACGTTCCATCTTACCCGTTCTCATATCACTATCCTACTCAGATTAGTCCAAATGCTTAAAAATGACACATGAACTATTCCCACATAGGACAACCACGTCCAGGTCTACCCAAGCCTATAAACCAAAGCCGTGACCTTTTTCAAGCCTTTTTCCCAAACATTCCAAAGACAGTAGAGCCATTCCCCTTTTGACTCTAGAGGAGAGCCCGCGAAAAGGTCAAAACCCAAAAAGGAACAAAAAGACAAACAACCCATGAGTTCTTCTCCACCCAGCACATGATTTCAATCGTGTATTTCAATCATGAATTCCAAGATCTCCTTGGATGAAAGTTGTAACACCATATATTCATACATCTCAATTTATGTAATTGAAGGCATCTACCATGGTTTTATCACATATGTACTTGCAAGGCAACGGGAGAGTGAACAAACGGTAACCAAAATTGTCCAACTCTTAGCATATGAGTCATTTAATTCTTCCTCAACTCAAATATATTCCTAACATATCATAGCAACTCAGATTCATCGCAAAATCTGATAAGAAACACGAATTTCAAGCTCTTTCCCATGGTTTCAACAATCAATCTTAGGTTCCAAAACCAAGTTTCTGTCATCAACTTTGAAAATTCATAATTAATTATAGAAAAATCAAAACTCAACAAATCATAACTTTCTATAAAGTCCTGAATGTTAACTTCATGTTAAAAATAGTTCTAGGCCATAAAAACAGCATTTAGACTATGATTGACAATAAGAAATCAATGTAGGTTTGGCTATCCTGGAATTCTGAGATAATTTATTGATATAAACTTTAAAAATTCATAACTAATTCCACAAATATCTAATTTGGAAAAACTATACCACTTTAGAAATTTATAGATGTCTACTTTAAGGAAAAATAACTCCATACCAAGAAAATAACATTAAACTAACCAAAATCGACGGAACAATACTTGAACTTGGCTAGCGCTACTAATACTGACACAAAATTTCAAAAAATTATTTCTTTCTCTACAAACTTCAAATGAGGTGCTTCCAATTGCTACAAGTCATTGTAAATGTCTAATTTCTTTATGTAAAATTTCAAAACCATAAGACCTCATTTGGCTCTCGGATGATATGAAAACAATTCTGACTAAAGGAACAGTAACTCATACTAATATACAAAATTTGTTGAATTTTAAAAAATCATAATAAATTTTCTAGAACTCCAAATGATGCGGTTCTTTGACCAGAAAAAGCTATATATGAGATCTATTTGTGTGCAAAATCTCAGTCTCAAAATTATTCATTTGGTCAAGTCGGGGTTCAACTCACAAATTTAGTCATTTTGGTCATAAAATAGTTCAATTTGGTGCCAAATGGTCTTCCCCTTGAACCAAGACCACTTGGGCACATCTAAAAGCTCTATAATATCCTAAATATGCATACCAACTGATTCAAGAAGCCATGGAACTCAAATTCACTATGCCACAAGCCATATTACACATTATCTTACAACCACATCAATGCATCTCAATGTCAAACATCCATTTTCATTCATATGCTTTCAATTTGCATACATATGTCATATATACATGTATATACATATGTTCAATAGGCTATACATCATTTACAACATGAGATTACATCATTTGCCAACAATATTGTTACAAATGGTTAGATAACACAACTCTTTTGTCATTCTCTCGTCTTCAAGTGTGGTGACTTCCATCTCTTTGCTAACTAGAACACCTAGACATATTGAGTTGGGAGAGGGAAGAGCGTGAGATTTAAAGAATCTCAATAACCCTTTACACTTTCAATCATACATAATGGATACATTTTCATGCAAAGGGATGTTATGCATGATCTATGAACTACATATGCATATCAAGAACATAATTTCCATTTCACAAAGTTTCAAACACATCAAAGTAGACTCTCAAGACCTCAATTAGCCTCACCCACCTCTCTTGAGACTTTTGGACTTGCCTCACCCATTTTATTTTGGAACTTTTGACTAAGCCTCACTCCTCTTGAGACTTTTGGCTTGTCTCATCTATGCTAAGGGGCTTTTGGATCATCCTCACCCTTATCAAAGGACTTTTGGTATGACCAAGTCTATTCAAGTCTTATGCACACATAAAAATAATTTAAGACACATAAGTGGCACCACACATGTCCCTACTAGCTAAGTATACTTTTTATAGTTCAAACACACACACAAGCATCCAAAGCAAGAAAACATCCACACACATATATAAGAGAAAGGTTAAAGGGCTACCTTTGAAGCAAAATTCATAACTTCTCTTTGCCTTTCTCTTGCTCCCTCTTGGCCAAGCACACACAAGAAGGGATTTCTTGCCTCTCTTGGCCTAAACACAATAAACATGACATAAATTAGGCTTAGGAATCCATTCTAGCTTCAAGGAAGGCTAGGCTAGCGTACTTGGCTCTAAGTCACACGTAATGCTCATTTAGGACACCATGAAGCAACTACTTTAAATCTTGATCTTGGTTCCCCATTTCCTTTCTTTCCAGACCTCTTGGTTCCACATAAACTCATTGAAGCCTTCATAAACTCATTCTAAAGAGCCCAAGCCCATGTTGTTTCATTATGCCTAAATTGCAACCTTAAGATATCAACTCTCAAACCAAGCTTCCTAAATTCAAACCATTGGTTCCCCTAACTCTTATAATTCATATCTAGGCCTTTAAATTCCTTAGAAACAAAAATTCACTCCCTAGGTATGAAAACCCCAAAGTGGCTAAACCATACACTCACACATGGACCCATGGAATTGGCTTGCTTTCTTGCATCAGTTGGTTTATGGGAAGCTTCCTAGATATCTCAAGACCTCATTTACACTTTTACATAAACATAATTAACCATAGGAAGTTTTAGATTTCCATTTACATATCAACTTTCCTAATTAATACAATTTGATTTCTATGGCTTGTTTTTGCATTCTATTGCTTCCTTTAGGTTCCTTAGGCTTCAAAACTCCTTCCTCCATCATGTTTGAATCAGAACTAAACCTCTTACATGGATCCCTAAATCTAGCCAAATTTCAAGAGAAAAGGAGAAGCAAAAGGAAGCAAAATCACACCATGTCACATACCTTATTTTCAAGCTTCCTAAAAGCTCTTTCTCATGCTCCCAAGAGTTCTCCCAAATCTTCTCCTCTCTCCACTTACTCAGCCATAAACTAACACCATATTACTCAACAAAACCATAGAAAGAGAGAGAAGGAAGAGTAGAACATGTTTAATGAAGCAAAGGACATGAAAAACTAGAAATTCTTACCTTTTTAAAGCTTTCTTCCCTTCCCTCATGGTACATCTCTTTAGGTCAGCTTCAGCTCTATTTCAAATCATAAATACATTGGTGGAGAGAAGGAGAAAGGGTCTAGATGTGATTGATGAGGCAAAAAGTAACTTTTTCTTTTTATATTTTAGTCCCGATTTTCCACTTTTGTCACTTTTGCTCATTTCAACTCCTTTTCAAAATCTGTCTTTTCTATCATATTCCTTAGGCTCTTAATCATAGAAATTGCCCATGAAATCACTCAAAAAGAATCTAAAACCATTTTGAATCATTCTATCAAAATTTTAGTCAATCATTTACCGAACTCACTCACCGGAGAGGTTTCAACTGCTACGAGATTCTCATAATTTTCAGAGCCTTTGAAAGCTCTGAAAAACTCAAATTTTTTTGTTTAAAAAGCCCTCTTATGAGTTTTCAAAATTTTTCCAAAACTAATATCAACTTAGAGTCAAATCCATAAATCCATATTTGAAACTAATACGAACCACACACATTACTAAGAAATAATTATAAATTGCAAATTATCAATATTAATATATAAAGATAAGCATAACCTAAAAAGGTTTATTAGCATGAAGAGTCTTATAAGTAAAACTCTTAATCTAGTTGCCAAAGAGATCACGAAGAATTCCTCTACAGCCTAAAACAACTGATATATCCTTGCTAGCCCCAACTATATTAAGCTTAAATTCACCAAGAGGATGAGGGTTCCATGAAATATTAGTCCAATGTCTAGAAATGAAAGGATGCAAATGAAAACCATTAGAGTAATACATAGAGAGATCATCATGGTACCTAATAATGGAATTAAAGGGGTGTAGGAGAGGTTACAGGAATCCAAATATGCCAACAAGTGGTAATAAACAAAGAAATCCATTCAAGAAGAGAACTTCTCTCAAGGCCACTAGGGATGTTTTCCTTAGGCCAATCACTTATGTCTAATTCCCAAAAAGAAAATCCTTTTGTTATTTGCAAATTTGGATTAATTAGTTGAACTAATAAGCTAACTTGCATCTTTGATTCCAACATTCAAACAATACACTAAGGATGAGACTTTATTTCTCAGCTTTAGGTTCCTAAACTATTAAAGGAAGCACATAGTTTGAAGAGTCATTAATGCCTATAACTAGAAAGGGCAGTAAAAGAAAATGAAGACATGAATGCAATAAAAAATAAAGGTTGTAAATAAAGCAACAAATTTTGTAAACTAAAGGTAAGAATGTAAATAATGAAATGTAAGGGCTTATATTTGATTGATTGGATAATGTCTTCAAAAACAAATGTATAATGTGTATTTATAAGTCTAAAACTAGTTGTTAATACCATTAAAATTGTTTGCCATATTTCTTAAATTTTTTGCCCATGTTAGCAATAATACAAGATCATGGCCAATAATCTAAGTTGTGGTTTATGCCACATTAACTCGGTTGAAGATTAAAAATATTGTTTCTACTTGCTAACTCATTGCTTCATCAGTTGACCATATTAATCATATCCTAAAATTAGGGAAGTAGGCCTTTAAGCATATTCCGTTATCTCCTTTGACTTGGTTAACTCATGAACTTCCCTTGTTTCCTACTAATCAAGAATATCTTATAAGTTTCATCCTCAAAATTATAGGTAAGTGGTTGAATGGGTGAAAGTGCCTATAATCAATCAAATATTCTTCTCTTTTTCAACTACACATTATTATGCCATTTTTCTTCAATATCTCAAAGAACCTAATAAATTAAATATGTGGCATGCAACCATTATAACCCATTTTGGCCTCAAAAGCCCAAATTAGCTCTCTTATCCAACAAATATCCTTTAGTGGTTTAGCTCAAATCATAAGCCAAAAGTTTGGTCCAACCTATTTATTTTTTATGCTAACACTTTACCTCTGCATCTTTTCATCTAATGATATGGATAAAAAGAAGTTGAAATGATGTGAAGTTGAAATGATGTAAACTTGAAATTCAAATTACTTGTGCATTAACTTGAGTTGAAATTTTAAACTTAATTACTTCAACATCTATGATTATTACTAGGTTTTCTTTAATAAATTTCCAAAATTTCTTTTTTAAAAAAGCTAAAACTTTATTCTCTTTACTACACTTTTTAACTAAGAAAACTCAGCTTGCTTCCTTTTTCACAATCATGCTTTTCCTTCTTGATTTAACCTAATCATGTCATCATCATCTAATTCCCAAAACTAGGAGTGCTTTCTTAGTGGTAACTCAACTAGTTCTATTCATTCTAAATCAACCAATTTACCACCCAAACTCAAAGAAGCCATCAAACATGCTATTTTAATCCCATATGTACCTAAGCACCATAAGCTCATGCTAGTTCCATTGCTCACAAATTCAACCAAAGGCAAACTAAGGCTTGATCACTTTATCTGCTCTAACGATTCAATGCTGCTTATAACTTCTAATTGGTTTTTTATAGTCCAATGTCCTTAAATTTTTGCTCTTGGCCACAAAAAACTACCCTTTATGTAAAATAGCTTGACAAAGTTGCTAAGAAGAAAGGAGATGATTAAAAGAAATAAGGCATCTTTGACACTATTATGCTATCCAAAAATGACTTTCCTTCAAGCGCTAATCTCCTTTTTACACTACAAGAATGTAAGTATTTTTTTGATATAGTCATCTGATAGAATTTTGACATATGCTAATTTTTTTAACTTTTTCATTACTTTCCAACTAAATTTCAGTGAAAAACCAAAAGTTTTATCGAAATAAAGTATTAAATAGTAAAAAAGTGAAGCAAAACAAACAAAAATTTGCAACGTAACTAACTGAACCAACCATATTTTTGTAGAAAAAAATTATGACAAAGAAAAATAATTGACTAAAGCAAACTTTTTTTCTGTCACCTTTTTTTCCAACAAAAAAATGGTTGGCAAAAAATGACGACACTATACAATGATATATTATTATATATATAATAACATACAATAATACATTACTATATATATAATATGTATAATTTAAAAAAAATAATATAAATAATAAAAATTTAAAATTTAAAATAATTAATATATAATAAGTAAGAAATAATAAAAATAATGCAATAATACATACATAATTACAATAAATAATTATAATAATAAAATTAATATAATAAATATTTATAATAATAAACAATAACTTTAAATAATAAATAATTAGATAATATAATTTAATAATAATAATAATAAATAAATAATCATATTGCTTATCCATTTTTGCTCTTTTCTTTTTTAAGATTTCATGTTTTGAAGTATATTACAAGTGTATATATATATGTTATTAAAGTCATTAATCAAATATATAATATACAATTTTATGGAATGAAAATACTAAATTTAAACAAAATATGCATAAAAATTTTTTTAATATGAGACAATTTAATTACACCCAATAAATTACATAATTTTTTTAAAAAATCAACAATCACTCCTCCTCTTCATTATATTTAATATATTATTAATATTTCATATAAGTTATCTGAATTGATATAAATAATTACTAAAAATTAACATTAAAAAGAAGTAATGTAATTAATTTTTATTTATTTATTTTAACAAAAATTTAATTTTTTTAAAAAAATTTGTAAACAATGAATAAAAATATGGTTGGACATAGAAATATATCATTTATAATTTAAATAAAAATTATGTATTATATATAATTTATAAACTAAAAATATTAAATTAAAAATAATTAAAAATTAAAAAAAACTCTAATATGAGGTAATTTAATAAATTTAAAATTAATTCTTAATAAATTTAAATAATTACTATAAATAATAAATAATAGTTATAAGTTATCATAATTAATAACTTATAGTAATCAATAAAAATGTAATAATTAATAGCAAATAAAATTATTGCTACTTAATAATTTAATAATTAAAATAATTAATATTAATAATATATATATACACACACACGTGTGTGTGTGTGTGTGTGTGTGTAAGTGATTGATCTACCTTTTATCTATTAATTCATTTTCATCTTATGCATTTATCTAAAGATTTACCTCTAAATAAATTTCAAATTAAATGAAATTGGATTATAAAAGGGCTATATAAGTAAAAAAAAAAGACGCATAAACATAATGTCTTAAAGTTTAAGGTCAAGAGATGACATTAAATTCATTTATATAGTTCCTTTTAAAAGCCTAAGAAAAAGATCTAATGGATTTCCATAATGTCTAAGAATCTCCTAAGCTTCAACAGTGATATCAGAGTCTAGTTTAATATGAACAAATATGGAGATGGAAATGGATAGAAACCATCATTTGGCCCACTTAGAGCAAAAAGCTCAGTGGTTAAGCATAATTTTGTGGAGATAGAAATCCTTACTTGCGCCCACTTAAAGCAAAAGACTCAATAATTAGACGGAGTCATATGAAGATTAAGAGTGCACTTAGAGTAGAAAGCTCAATGGTAAAGTGTAAGCCCTTCAGGCCCCAACATCCTTTGTTTAGTCCAAGGCATAGGCCTGATGTCTAAAAGTCATGAATAGCTCTTATTTGCTCTAGCATAAAAATGAACTTTTGACTTAACTACTTTTCCAATTGCCAATACTTGTAGCTTTAAATCTCTTCACCAAAAGCTACATTCACTTTCATATTAGAGCCCAAGGGAGCCTTAAACATCAAAGAGAGATCCATTAAACTTCCTTTGTTAGATTTTTTAGAAAAACTATATAAATAGATTTGACACCACTTTTTGATCTAGAACCTTAAGACAATAGGTCTATAGGTTATTTCTACTATTATACCCCTCCCCTGGTCCAATTTTATTTAATGTAAAATTTCTTCAGAAATGGATCTTTAATATTAATTATTAAATCATCATTCTTTTTGCTTTTTGTTTTTTATTATATTAATTATTATAAGTTATTAATTATGATAGCTTATAACTATTATTTATTATTTATATTAACTATTTAAGATTATTAAATTTTAATTTTAATTTTATTGAATAATCTCATCTAAGAGCTTTTTTATTTTTATTTAGTTTAAATTTATTAATTTTACTTCATAAAACTATATATAATATATAATTTCTATTTAAATTATATATAAAATATGGTTGGACATCTGTCCAACGATATTTCTATAAAAAAAGTTTTTCAAATAAATATAGTTTGACACATGTCTAACCAATTTAGAAATATCATTCTACTTGTCTATGTATTTTTTGAGTGTTTTCAAATTTTTTTGAAAAATAAATTTTTATTTTTATTTTTGAAATAAATAAATAAAAATTAATTATATTTTTTTAATTTTGATTTTTAAACATTTTTAATTATTATTTATATCCATTAAAATAATTTATATAAAATATATTAATTATTAATAATATATTAAATATTAATAAAATGATAATAATGAAATATAAAAAGATTATAAATAATTAATAATTAAATTAATAAATTATAATTCTATATTCTATATTTTTTGTTTCTATATTATAAAATTTTGAATTTCTTATAAATAATAATAAAGCTATTATTACAAAACACAAAATTTTAGCCCAAAAAAAAATTAACATTGCTCGAAAATGGATAAAGGTACAAGAAAAAATTAACATACAATCAATAGACAAGGGGCACAAATAAAAAAAAAAGGAAAAGAAAAAAGCAAAACCAGTTTTCGGGCTCACCATATTTTCATTTTGCTTATCTATAAATAAGTCCAAATAAATTCATAAATTTTTTTTTTGCTATCATTATTTTCATTTTTATTTAGCTCTTCTATTTCTCTCATTGTTATTTTAGAGGTGGTTTTTAACTGTCATCATCTCTATGGATTATATCCTTTTATGTTCTTCTTCTTCTTCTAAGATGGTTTTGCTCTTTATCTCTACTCTCTCATCATCATTGCTACTCTCTATTGATTTTTTATATTAAACTTTTTTTCAAGAAAAGTTTCTAATTAAAATGTTTTTATTTTTTTATTGAATTTTTTATTTGATTTATCTGTTTGATTGAGAAATTTATGCTCCAACTGAAATGAGGTTGTTTAAACAATCAAGCTATGCATGAGGCTTTGATTATTAAGCTCAGGATGTTGATATGTATAAATGCTTAATTCATCTAGATAATGGGAGATTCTTAATTAGTTATCAGATAGCTCACTAGAGAATATAGATGCAATAATCAAAGTATATTATCATGAAATAGCTAATGCTATTCTTTAAGAGTTTACCAATGTAATAGTTGTGTATAGGTGTAGAGAAGAAAATGCAAAAGCTAACAAATTAACTCAATAAGCTTTTGGATCTAAACCTATAAATATTGAAAGTGATTAAGAAATCTTTTAGACAAATGAAATTGCAACTATGGATTAACAACCAGCTATAAAGGATTGGATAATTGAGTTAATCCACTACCTAAAGAATTCCTCATCTATAATTGATTTCAACCTCAAATAAAAAGTCTTGAGGACGTCCTAATCAGTGATAACTTATACAAAAGGACATGAAGGTTTGTTATTGAAATGCTTGGCTAAAATAGAAACTTTGAAGGTTATAGAGGAGGTTTATAAAGGATTTTGTGGTTCTCATAGATTAATACCTAGTATGAGATGGCTGATCCATATATATGATTATTTTTGGCTTATAAGTTGATTATTTGAAATATGTTAAAAGGTGTTAAGCTTGTTAATTGCATGGTCCCATTCAAATATGGACCGCTGATGAATTACATCCAATTGACAAAGTATGGCCATTTGGAAGTTAGGCTATATATTTGATAGATAAAATTCATCCTCTTTTATTTAAATGAAATAGCTCTATTATCATAGCAATGAATTACTTTATGAAGTGGTTAAAGGCATAGCTGATAGTAAATATTATACAACCATATATGATTAGATTTATCTAGCAACAAATCATTTACAAATTTGCATTCCTTAAACCGTAATAGCTGATCAAGGTATAATTTTTATAAGAGATAAAGTGATGGCCTTTGCTCAATAATATGGTATAAGTAATGATTAATTTAACTTTATATTACACTCAAGCTAATGGGCAAATTAAGTCCACCAACAAAATTCTAATTAACATAATTAAAAAGCCTTGGAGGACAAGCCCATAAGGTAGCATGAAATCCTATTTGAAACATTGCGACTGGTCTTATAGCATTTTGGTTAACCTATGACCAAGATGTTGTCTTGCCTCTAGAGGTTACTGTAACATCTCTTAGAGTGGCTAAGTAGAATGGTTTGAAACCAAACTAGTATTATTAGTCTCTTTACATGGAAATAGAATCAGCAGATGAAGATCAATTAATGGCCCTTTATAATATTCAGATGAATAAGATGAAAGTAGCAAAAGTATATAATCAGCTAGTCAAATAAAATAAGTTTTGTTGAAGGAGTCTTGATTTGGAAAACTATTTTTCCTATTATTACTAAATTTATTAAATTTGGCCTTTTTCATTGTAAGTCAAGTAATTCTTGTCGGTACTTATCAACTAGTTAACATTCAAAGAGAGGAATTAAACAGAAGCATTCATGAAAAATACTTAAAACTTTACTATCTTTCTATTTGGGAGGGTATTCAAAATATGAGTTCTTAATGGTAGCTACAAGCCTGCTATCTAGCTTCAATTTAGTAAAAGATAGAAAAAACTTAAAGAAGATAGCCAAAATAAAAACCTACTTAGCCTGGTCCTAGGTATTAATAGAACAAGAGGAATCATTGTTAGAGGAATAGCTTCTTCGATAATAGGAGGAGCAGTAGTTGTTGTTCTAGAAGTGGCAGCTTGACTCAGAGGGGTAAGGGTCATTCTAACACTTGTCCCAACCTATACTTTTGTTTTAGCTAATAAGCCCTTAATATAGTTCTAGAATTTATCAGTTTTAGCTAAGTTTCTTTCATTGGCTTCCAAGTCTCTTTTTAGTATTTCCTTTAATCACAATAGGCATTCAATCTCAGAGTCCAAGGCAAGGGACTAATTATACAATTTAACATGAGACTTTGAGCATGATTTTATCTTGGTGATAACATTTGTTAATTGGGGTTTAAGGATAGTAATTTTGACATAAATTTTAACAATATTAATGTTTAATTCCTTAAGCTTGGCAATAATTTAAATTTTTTTTAGTAAGTTGGTTTAGCAATCTTATTGGGATTGGAAGGAAAATGTTTTAGCTTGTGGCTCAGCTAGTTAGCCTAATTCCTTGGCATTGGAATCCCTTTACTCCTTGTTCATCCTATAAGTAAAAGATATGTCAGCTAGAAGAAGAGCCATTTGCTTGTAAGCTATTTTGATAGAAGGTGCCACTATAAAAGGATATATCCTAGTCAAGAAAAGATTCAAGATAACTATGGTTTTTAAGTCATCAGGAAATTCTTTAGAAAGGTAGGTCTTGACAAATTCTTTCACTAGTGGAGTTGGAAATTAGGGATTTGAAATATCAATTTAGTATTCATTTGACACTATTGGAGAAGAAACACAAATTATTTCAATGTGAGTCTTGGTTGGTGAAATTTTAGGAGGCTTAGTAGCATATTGAACTATCTTGGTTGGTGAGGCCTTAGGAAGCTTCATAGCAAAGTGAAGTTTCACTTTCTTCTACACAAGAATAATGTAGTGTAAAATGGTTGATAAATTATAATCAAGTTCTATAATTTCAAATACAAATAGAATTTACCTTAATTGATTTATTTGGTTTGAATATTGGCTTTTTAGGTTTGGAAGCAATAAAAGGAGTAGAGGCAACTGTAGCAGTAATGAAAGAAGATTGTCTAGTTTGTCTCCTGAAGGCACTAGCTAAGATACCTTTAAGGGTGTCTTTTAAAGATTTAAATCAATCATAAAAGGTTGTTTTTCCTACATAGCTCAAAGAAGAAAAGTTAAAGGCTATCATTACAACTCTACTAAAGTAATTTAGCTAACTTATTACCCTTAGCATAAAAGCTAATGGCACAAGTAAGTTATGGATCTCTTTTCTTTTTAGTAGGGTGATCAAAAGATTCCTTCATCAACCTTATTAGATAACTAGAGGAAAAGGTAGGAGAAATAGTATAAAACACTGGTAAACCACTAATAAGCAAACTAGATAGTTTTACTAGCTTAAGCAGCAAATGGCAAAAACTTGAAATTGTTAAGTTTTTTGAAATTGGTAATGTTCAACTTCATTATGGCAACAAAATAGAAGGTAGGCCTAATAGGCAACCTAAGAGTCAAAGGGCACAGGGATACCCAAGCCAAGCCAAATTGGCATGTGAAACATTATGGATTATATGTTAACAAATACTTTGTTGTGCTAAAAGGTAGGTTTTACCTTGCAAAATAAATTTTTGGTTGATAAAAGATTATTTTAGCCTAATATTATATCTTGTAGCAACTAGGGATCAAAGTTGTTGAAGGCATTAGCTTAAACCTAAGGAGGGTCATATTCCTTTTGCCCAAAAGCAAACAACTCAAAAGAATTACGTGACTAGAAGTTGAATAGTGTGCTTGCAACTTCAAAAGTAGGCAACTGAGGAGTAAGGATTAATTGAAGGATTTGTCCATAGATATGGGGCATTTGGTTTTTGAACTTTAATAAAACTGGTAGGAACAAACTCTTAAAAATACTTTAGAATCCATAACTATGGAAACCATAGAGGTCTCGGAACAAAGTTAATATCTTCACCATTTTTTAGACACTGAACAATAATAACCACACTTTTGTAGAATAAAACTTAAAACAAAAGAGCTAAAGTTAGAGTCTCATTGGAGACTATAGTAGCTACATAATACAACGACTTAGAGATTATGGCTGTTGATTTGGTACAATAAAATACTTACGAAGCCATTATAATAAAAAAAAACATGGTATTCTAAATTAGAAATAGGACCTTTAGTCTTTGCATTAGGCATCTTGAAAGTTGAGTAGGAAGCTAATACCTTGGAGAAATTAATTTTTAAGTTGTATCCATCAATTTGAAGAGAGTGGCAAGCTCATCCTTGTAAGTAGATAGGTTGATAATAGCTACCACATCTAAAAAAGTAAGGCTCATCATGGCAAAAGGGAAAATGAACCTATTGATTTTTGACTGAAAGCTAAAGAAGTCAACATTACAACAATGACATTGATTTTTGATTGAAATTTCTATTGAAAACAATTAGAAATCATACTTTTTCAATAGATATTTTAATCACACATTTTGTTGCTTTTTTTCCCTATTACTAATTTGTTCCGACATTTTTTTTCCTATTACATAACAATGTTGCTTCTCTCTTTTTTG
Source organism: Erythrophleum ivorense (assembly GCA_026724425.1). Lineage (NCBI taxonomy): Eukaryota > Viridiplantae > Streptophyta > Magnoliopsida > Fabales > Fabaceae > Erythrophleum > Erythrophleum ivorense. The sequence goes on along the minus strand of JAIUCV010000008.1, from coordinate 42,827,546 downwards.
CATCTTTTGAAACTATTTAAAATCATGTCATGTCATTGTAATTTATTTTTATAAACGAGAGTTTTACTTAGTATAAATATAATGTTAATAAGAATTTGAATAAAAATAAATTATTAAATAAAAATAATAAAAATATTTTAATTAATTTAACAATTATCTTAATTAAAGTAAATAATAAGTAAAAAATTTAAAAATTTATTAATTTTTTAAAAAACTTAATTAAAAAGTAATCATGTCAGATGGTAGGACATGTGTCCTATCATACTTGTATCGCAAATCATTTGCAATGAAATTATGGTAGGACACATGTCCATCCACATTTATGATGCAAATTATTTAATGACGCAAATATATTTATTATAAGTGTCAAATGGTTTTATTAAATATATTAAATATTTTGTATATATTAATAATTAATAAATATTACAATAAATTAAAAATATTTATAATATTTATAAAATTTTATTATTATGATTGATTATAATAAATAATAATTTTTGTTTCAAAGTATATTATTATTATTATTAAAGCTTCTTCTTTTGTGTGCATTTTCTAGGTTTGATATTTTTGGTATCCATCCAACTACTTTTTTTTAGTTTTCTATGTTTTTGGATTTTATGGGTTGCTTCCAATTGCTTTTTTTAGTTTGTGTTCTTTTCGTCTTCATCCATCCATCTTCCAATTCCTTTTTTTGGGTTTGTGTTCTTCCTTTCTTCTTCATGTATCCATTTTGCACATTTCACTTTTATTAAAATTTTTATGTATCTAAAACTTCAAAATATTCAAATATTTTTTCTTAGTATTGTACCAAGGAACTCATCTAAAATGATGCATTAAGAATAATCAAATTAAGTCCTTATCCCATTACAATCAATTAGATAAATCAATAAAATAAAATTTCAATCAACCAAACATTTTAACTTATTTGGAAACTTCACCTACCAAACAGATAAATCAAATAAAAAATTCAATAAAAAAATAAAAACATTTTAATTAGAAACTTTTCTTGAAAAAAAGTTTAATATAAAAAATCAATAGAGAGTAGCAATGATGATGAGAGAGTAGAGATAAAGAGCAAAACCATCTTAGAAGAAGAAGAAGAACATAAAAGGATATAATCCATAGAGATGATGATAGTTAAAAACCACCTCTAAAATAACAATGAGAGAAATAGAAGAGCTAAATAAAAATGAAAATAATGATAGCAAAAACAAAATTTATGAATTTATTTGGACTTATTTATAGATAAGCAAAATGAAAATATACTTTGATTATTGCATCTATATTCTCTATATTCTCTAGTGAGCTATCTGATAACTAATTAAGAATCTCCCATTATCTAGATGAATTAAGCATTTATACATATCAACATCCTGAGCTTAATAATCAAAGCCTCATGCATAGCTTGATTGTTTAAACAACCTCATTTCAGTTGGAGCATAAATTTCTCAATCTATCCTATTAGGCTAGTGATAGTAATCCTTGCCCCAACACCTTTCTTATTTCTAAATCCATCAAATGCTAATACTTATGGCTTGAATTGCACATAATTATTGACTTCCATTGAAGGGCCTTTGATATAAATGCATGGGTGTTAAGCTAAGAAATCAGCTAAGGCCTATCCGTTGATGGCCCTTAGTACAACATACTTTGAAGCAAAAGTATTTAATTTAATGACCCACTTCATTAGTCTTCCTTGTAAAATAAGTTTATTAAGTATATATTTTACTATGTCAACTTTGCATATGATTAAAAGTTCTCTAAGCAAAAGATAATATTCGAGTTTTATATATGTATAGTATAAAGAAAGATATAATTTTTTCATTGGAGTATATCTAGTCACATTATTCAACAATCAACTAAGATAGTAAACAACTCTTTCAATTCCATCATGGCATCCTATGCAAGAAGGAAACTAATTGATTACTCAGTAGCTAAGATGTAAAGCTGCAATGGTTTTCCTAACATGAAAGGTACTTAGACAAGTGCATTAGCTAAACTCTGCTTGATCTGTTCAAAAGCTACTTTTAACCTTTCTCTCTAAATTAACTCATCAACATCTTTCAACTTTAGCAAAGGCGAGAAAGCTTTCAACTTCCTTGCAGAGTCAATGAATCTTTTCCCGAAATTTATCTTACCAATTAAAATCTACAACTCTTACTTATTTTGTAGTAACCTTGTCTCTAAAACTATATTGACTTTATTTTTATCCACCTCAATTTCCTACTAATGTAAAAGAGAACCAAGGAAGTTTCTAACAAAAACTTCAAATGCACATTTAACTAGATTCATTTTCAAATTATGAAATCTCATCCTCTTAAACTCTTACTCTATATCAACCAATGTTGATCAAAATATCTAGATTTTACCACTACATCATCTATATAAATTTTTACCAACTAAGTCACAAAAAATAGCATTCATCACCCATAAGTATGTGGTACCTCCATTTTTTAGTCAAATAGCATAACAAGTTATTCATAGATAACCAATGCACTAAGGCAATGGAATGCAGTCTTATAAATGTCTTCTTTGACTTTGATTATAGCTTAAATAGTCCTTAAAAGTAAGAATCCCATTATTAGCTATTATGTCAATCAACATATCAGCTATTGGCATAACATATTCATCTTTGAGAGTAGCTAAGTTCAAGTTGCGAAAGTCTATGCAAATCTTGGCTAGCCTATTCTTTTTTACGATAAGATATATGTTCCAAAGCCACTAGATATCTAGCTGTGTGCACAAAACTTGTTTTCAATAACCTTTCTATTTCTTCCTTAATCTTTGGTAGTAGTTTTGGATTGAATCTCCTAGCTAGTTGCTTATATGGTATAAATCCTTCCTTAATCAACAACAAATACTAAATCAACTACTTAGATAGCCCAGACATTTCATGGTACTCCCAAGTAGAATAGTCTTTATACTATTTTATGAGATCAATTAGCTCATTTCAATCTTCCTCACTCAACAAGCCACTAATTATAGTTAACTTAGGCTTTTCATTAGTACCTAAGTTAACATTAATCAAAGGATCTTGATCATTAAAACTGGGTACTTACCTCTTGATTAAAGACTCTAACTCTTTTTCTGATGGTTGGCTTGTGAACAATTATAAATTATCTTCTTGCCTCCTAAGTGTATCAAAGGATGATTGTTCAATCATAGCCTTAGTTGTGAACAAGGCTAGCCAATGCAGAACATCTTTAGGCATTCATGTTGTTGGTCCATAAATCCTTTATGTAGAAGGTCATGAATCAGCATTATCAGCTTCAATCTTTACCTTGAAACCTTAAAAAGTAAGGTTGTATGACTCCAAGAACCCTTCTTTATAGTCCTCGGGTAATTTGATAGGCACCACATGTGATGAATAAACATAACTTCTGTCATCTTTACATAAAAAAGGATTCTTATCAACCAATGCCACTTCAAGTTTTTTACCTTCGCAAAATTTAAGTTGTTGATGCAATCTAAAAGGAATGCATTAACTAAAATAGATCTAACTCTTACTTAACAGCATTAAATGCATAGGTTTGACATCCATAACAAAGAATGATATATTAGCTATTTTGAACCCCACTATTATGTTAACTACTAGTACTCCAATAAAAATCGTTGCTTCCCTTATGAAGTTGGTCATTTTTATGTTAGTGTTAAGTATATCTACCTTGGCTTTTCTTCCATCTACAAATACTCTAGTAAAAAGCCCATCATTGGTATAAGCTTTAATATATAGAGGCTTTAAATGATTAGTCATAGCCTTTGAATGTTTTTAAAATGCATTATGGCTAGCTCAGATGTTTTATCATCTATCAAGGTTGCTTATTTTGCCTTCTCAGTGAACACATCTCTTTGCAAGCCTTCTAGCTATTCTACATCTGCTATGAATTCCTTAAAATAATGCCAATGATATCAATGTTTGTTGGAAATGCCTTAGTATTATCTTTATTTAAGAGACAATCTTCTTTTAAGATATCTTTCTCTTTTGGTAACTTAGAACTAAATATTAGTTTAGGTGTATCAATCTTTTTGGGTGATTGCACCTCTTCTTTAGTCACATCTTTAATCTCCTCTAGCATCTTGAACATTTGTCTTAACTATTAAGTAACTCTTTACCTTTGTATCTTCCTCTTCTGAGTACAAGTTAAAGTAGTTGGTTGGATAACTATTATGAATTCTTTTCAACATATTTATTGAGAAACTATTATTCTTTTTCAACATCAACTTTTGGTTTAATCATTTTTTTATGGCTTCAATTAATTGCCTTTGTTGAAAGTTATCCTTAAGGTAGATATTCCTTTTTTAATGTTAAATTCTACTGCTAGCCTTTTTCACTCTAGAATTGGGTCCTCGTCCATTCTTGGAACTTATAACTTGCCAAACACCCTATTGCTCTTCTTTCATATTAGGTCTTGCAATTTGTTAAAGACATTAGGCTTATGAATGGTAGATTTTGGCTACTTGAGTTACACAACTAATTGTCTACCATCTTTGTTAGGTTCTAGTGTTATTTCTTTCATTTTCCATTGTTTCTGCATCAATTGTCTCCATTTATACTTTGGTAAATAAAATGGTGAGCTTAATGCTGAAACCGTTTTTATAAACACCACTAGAAAAGGACTTGTATCCTCGACTACACCTTTATCAACTAGTTTAAATCTCCCATGCTTCAAAGCCTTCTAGATTATGTTCTTGAAAATAATACAATTAACAATAACGTGGCTACATTAGGGATACGACTTGCAATATTTTCATTTTTTTTAACTCCTTAATAGATGGAATTTTGTGTTCATTAGGTAACTTGATTTACTGGTCTTTGGGCAAATATAAAAAATTTGATCAACTTTAGAAATATCAAACAAGTACTCCTCCATGCTTTCTATATTCATGATTTCCTTTTCTTTTTAGGGCCTTAAAGCTAGGCAAGAATACGACTTCCTTTTTAGAATTTCTACTACCAAAACATCAATTGTTTGTTCTTCTTGATACTCAACTTCTCCTTCTAAATCATTAACATAGTTTATGATAGAAACTACGTGTAAACTCCTTTCGTATTGATTGGCTCTCATTTGTTCTTTTTCAAGAATGAAATGTTCAATTTGAGTGGCTTTAGTCACTAAATGACTCAAGTTAAAGCATTCTTATGCTATTAGCTTTTCTATCAATTGAGAATGTATGTTACCCATAACAATAGTGGTGTATTTGACTTTCCAGAAATTGCAAATAAGATATACTTCTCAGCTTTTAGAATCTTTCCAAGAAATTAACTATTGGCTCATCTATTTGCTATTTCAAATTTATGAGATCACCTAAGGTAACCTATAGTTATGGCCTATAAACCTATCGTGGAATAATATTTCCATATTTGCCCAATTTTACACATAATTAGGTGGCAAGGATAAATACTACATGAAAGTAGTTTCAATTAATAATAAAGGAAATAACTAAAGTTTATAATAATCATTTTGATTCGTTTCACTAGACTGGATAGTAAATTATGTTCCACAGTAAACTCACCAACTTCACCTAAAAAAGTAGTAAAATCAAGAGTCTTAAAACCTTTTAGCATGGGCATCATTTTGTCCACCCATTTAGGATATGGTTTCTTATAAGCAAATTTATCAAAAGGCCTTAGTTGCATGCCAAAGTGTCTCCTTATTGTCTCATTAATCATATTAGGGCTAATCAACTAAGTTACAGTAGGTTTGAGTTCAGCAATAACTGGTTAGTTAGCATTCAACAATTGTACTAAAATTGGAATACTTTATCTTGGTGGTATGAGAAGATCTTGAGTTGGCCAATGACCAATCTACTGCTCTAGCATTTGTAGATACACTGATTGATTAGCTACAAGATGTGGAACTGGATTCTATGACTGCTTCCCATCTAAATCTTCATACACCTTGTATGTAATCCCTTGTAATAGAGGAGTTACATTTGCCCAATTAAAGATTAGTTGCTCCAAGGTTGTTAAGTAGATTAGATGATTAGTTGTTTGATGGAATTTCCCCATAACTAATGGTAGGATATATTGTAGTGCCTTACATATTTATTTATAGGATACTACTAATAATCATAGGATTAGATAAAATAAAAGGCAAACCAAAATTACCGAATGTGCTTGATAGTCTCTTGGTCATATAGACTTGCCCATATTGCAAAGTAGGCTATAGTCCTAGTTCTTCAATGTTTGCCCTCTAAAATTAACTACATTTGTGATCATAGAAGCATTTAGAACTAGATTTGGCTTGCTAAATGGACTAACCAACGTTAAAGGATGATGCAAAATGCTCTTTAGTCTAGACTTGCCTTTGCATTTGTCCACCAATATTATGTGTCTCGTTATGCATCATTAGCTTGACAATCTCAACAAGTTGATAAGACATCTGATACATGAGATCGTTGAATCCCATATCAATTTACTAACAAATGAATAATGTTATCATCACTATAAGTTAACCTTCTTTAGATACCTTCATCATGGTTAGAGCTACATGTCCCACACTTAATGACAAAGTTGTTGTAGCAAGTTCTCATATAACTAATGTGTCATTATTGGTGAAGATGACATGTGTAAACTTGACATAACTACAAATTAAAAAGCCTACAAGTCAAAAGTATTTCAACCACCATTTTTCTTTGTAATTGATTGTGGAATATCCATATCACTTAATCTTTTCCTAGATCACAAGTGCATATACCACTTGTACTTGTGACCAAGTGATGAGAACTTTACCAGAAACTCTTTTTTTGGCACTATTGAGAGTGTCAAAATTATTATTTGTGAAAGTATATTAATTAGTTAAACAAATTAACTAATTCATACATTTGATCCGATGTTCAAACAATACGCTAAGGAAAGGACTATATTCCTCATTCTTAGGTCCCTAGGCTACTAAAATAAGCACTTAGTTTGTAGAATAACTAACACATATGACTAGGAATAGTAACAAAGGAAAATGAAAGCATCAATGCAATGAAAAAAAGTTATAAATAAAGTGATAAATTCTAAAAATTAAAAGTAAGATGTAAAGGATAAAATGTAAAAGCTTATACTTGATTAATTGGATGATATCTTCAAAACAAACATACAATAAATATTTATAAGCCTAAAACTAGCTATTAACTCAACTAATATTGTCTACCATTCTTCTTAAATTTTCTACCCATGTTAGCAATAATGTGCGATCACAGCTGACAATCTAAGTAGTGATTTATACCACATCAGCTTAGTTGAAGATTAAAAATAATGTTTCTGCTTGCTAACTCACTTTTTCGTCAATTGACCATCTCAACCATATCCCCAAAATTAGGGAAATGGGCCTTCAAGTATATTATGTACCTTTGTTGACTTGGTCAACTTATGAACTTCCTTTATTTTCAATTGATATAATTAATTGTATCAAGAATATCCTACAAGCTTCATCCCTAAATTATAGGTAAATGGTTATATGGGTGAAAACAATTTGGAATTAACCAAATATTCTCTTTTTTTTTCAACTGTATATTATTAAGCCTTCTTTTTTCATATTTCAAACAACCCAATGAATTATATGCGGCCTATAACCATTGTAACCCATTTGGCTTTAAAAATCAAATTTAGCTCTATTATATAACAATATCTTCTAATAGTTTTAACCCAAATCATAAGCTTAAAATTTTGGTCCAATCCATTTATTTTTTGTGCTAACATTTTTATTGAAGTCCACCAAGTGTTACCAGATGGGTTTAATAACGTCTTAGTCACAAATGTCCTAGAAAATGGCTTTGGGCTACTTATGACAAATGGAACAAGAATCATCTCTACCCACTCAATCTAGCAAATCTAGCCTTAGTAAGTAAATAGCAAAGTAGAAGAATCTAATCAAAAATACGTAAACATTAAGGGCCCATCCAATTTCAAAGAGTCTTCCAAATCAAGTGTCCATCATGTATTTGAGTGTTTTGTTAAGACAAGACAATCATGTTAAATAAAATAAGGAGATTAAATTTAGATCATACTTGATGCAATGCTAGAGTCCATAGCTAGATTGGAGACCTAAAGAGAAAGACTATAGCAGTAAGAGAGAAAGTAATAGTTTATTTGAATGCCTTTAGAAAGTAAAAACCAAAAAATAGAAAAAAAATCCTAACTAATATAAATAAAATAGCTAAATCTAGATGGGCTAAATTAGTACTTGTTCCCTAAATAGGCTTATAGATAACCCCAATTATTATAGACTATACATAACCCATAAATCTTATTACATTAAATAGTGCTAAATACTAAATTAATTATTTGATATTAATTAAAAATATAATTTTTTAATTAGTTCAATAACTAATTAATGTTAATCTATAATTAATTTAATATTCCAATAATCTATCACTTAAATAGTAGTAACTAATTAAACAAAACAAGAAAGTGCTGATAAGATTTACCAAAAATATCAAATAATTAATAAATATTTTAAAAAAATAAAAAATAAAATGACAAGCCCCAAACATAAAATCAAAAAAAAAAAAAAACAATGTTATAAATGCCAAGAGAGTCCCATATTGATAAAATGAAATATATCCAAAACATTGAATTAACTTAGAATTTTATGAATCTCATACTTAACCTGACAACTCATGAAATTATAAAATAAAGGGTGAAGGAAGGATTAATCAGTGTTAATTGAATTAAGGGAAGTAAACTTCTGTTTAAACTACACATATTTCAATTTTTTTCTTTAATGTTTTGGATTCAAGGTATTGTGAGAAAGATAAAAATTATGATTATAAAAATAAAAATTTTTACTCTAAAAAAAATGATACTTTAAAATTTTTAATTATACAAAAACATTGTCAATTGTTTTCCTTATTTCTTTTAGATTGCTTTCTTTGGTCTGAATCTCTAGCCGCTATTTCCACCATTTCAACTGTTCTCTTCACTGTATTTGTGCTGTCCTTGCCACTGTCCATTGCATTTTCGGGTTGGGCCACCTTCCTTAATTTATGTCACTTTATGTTATTTAATAAATTATGAAAATGATATGTGAACATAACTTTTTCGATTTTGCCTGACAAACCCCTCTAGTGAAAGCTATAGAATCCCTTAATACAGTCCAGATCCTACGTAATTCATAAATTAATTATATATAACACAATTAAAGAAAGATTAAAAAAATTAATTATAAAAATACAAATTTCATACATACTTTTATCTTTTTGTATTATTTTTCTTTCAAGTACACAATTACAAATTATCCAATTTGTTTGCGGATCCAATCAAACAGAGGCTAAGAAAGGAAGACAGAGTACCTGATTTTCCTTGGCTCTCTCAAATTTAAATGGGGCAATTAGAATTAAATGTGGAGAATCTCGACTGATAGTGAAACTACCAGTGTGAGCAACAAAATATGTCTTCATATATCTATATTGAGTATTAAATGTTCTCATTTATCTCTCTCTTACTCACGTTATGTGTTTACAAGATTTGTGACACTGCACAGAAGCCCTCATATTTCAGCATCTCATTTGTTTCTGTTGTCATGGACAATTTACAACCCTCAGATTATCATGAAGTCAATGCACAGAGCTCAGTAGCCAATCATTGCCAAAAGAAAGACAAAAAAAACATCAATGAAGAGGATTATAAAGACAACATGTACTATGATACTAAGGGCTTGTTTAAGAGGAAAATATACAGGGGACATATATCTTAAGTATAAAAGATAAGGGATCTAATTTTCAATATGAAAGAAACATAGTCATTAATATGGCAGAATGGATCTGAAATATAAATTTTTGATATTAACCTTTTGGAAGGAAGAAAAAAAGCACTTAAATTATACTGGATAAAACAGTAATCAAAAAAAGAAAAAAAAGTCAAGCCATCCTAAACCCCCAAGCTAAAATAGTTGGAAAGTGAGATGTGAGATGAAGAGTAGGACTTGGGAAGCCCATCCTAATCCACACTCTATTACCTTTTTCACTATCCAAACAATGGTTTGTGTCTCTATCCTTTCTCCCAAACAAGCACTATAGATTAGTTAAAGAGCCCTAGAGGTTGATAATTAAAATCCAGGGAACTGCCTTGCAGAATATAATTCCATCATGGGGACAAATGCAATATAACTTGAATAGGGAGATTACTTAACAAAGAAAGGGTATTGAAGTAAGAGTACCAAGCACAGTGAGAAACAACTTGGATGATACCAATCATCACTGTGCCAATATCCCATTTTAATTACATGCATTTAAGTGGTTTAAGTAATGATGTAGCTCACAGAAATAGTGAGGGAGGACAGAAATAGCTTTCTAGGCTGCATTTCCATCAATAATGCAGCAAAAGCTGCTCAGAGCCCAGTGCATGTACATCATTCACTCCAATTCTAACCTCCACAACAATTAGAAAATAAGCCCCAAAACAACAAATAAACACGCAAACATAAAATAGAACTCAAAAACCACATAAAAGCATAAAGCTCACAAAAAGCCCTCAGATCTCATAGCTTTTGATTGATCATTCACAGTTTAAAGCCAGCGGCGATCATCAAATGCCTTCACAAACCACCACAGAACAAGTATATATGTATGTGTGAGTGTGTGTGTTTATATATATATATATATAGAGAGAGAGAGAGAGAGACAGGCAGCGGCATGTGAAGGCAAATGGAGAACTGAAACCGCTGAAAACTGCTCAATAATGTTTGATTTGTACATCATTGGGCTTCATTTTAGACAGATAATAGAAATAAGTAAGACTAAATAAAGAAATTGAAGTAAATAGAAAACATGAAACACTGAGAGGCACAAAGAAGAAAGATGGAAGAAAGAGAGAAATCAGAGAACAGATTCAACGGCGGCGAAGAAGGAGTAGCAAGCAAGGGTTTGTCAAAGGAGCAAGTACATATGGGGGAAAGAACAAAGTTACCAAACTACCCCTCCTCCAGTCCCTTGTGTGGGCCTTTGGGCTTTATTCTTGAGAAGCAGCAAAACCTTTGCGTTGGCCATTTTTATGGGCCAGGTTCTATTTGTTGAAGCCCAAAATATGATCGATGTAGTTCGGCCATGATTGAGAACAGATTTGGTTAGAAAACGAAATTCAATGAGTTGGAAATCGGATGTGCGCAAACGGGGAATAGCACAATTCCATATACCACGCCCAATAATATTGAGGAGATCTTTATTTTCGTCTTGAGGTATTTTTTTTAATTTAATTTTTTGAAAAATTATTTTTTTAATTTAATTCCTTATAAATAAAATATTTTTAAATTTTATTTTTATAAAATTATTTTCTTAATTTAATCTTTTACAAATAAATATTTTTTAATTTAATGTCCCACAAATGAAATTATTATTAATAATGTCTTATTAATTTATGGTAAATAAAATTAATAAATTTAATAACATCTACTATATTTTTTAATATGTTATCAATAATATCCTTATACCAATTTAATCTTATAGACATGGGCTTGTTAACGTACTCTGTAAATATATTTAACAAATTTACTATCAAAGATGATTGTACGAAATCAAACAATGTAAAAGGTTAATTATAAAATTTTAAAGATAAGGAGACTTTAGAATTTAACCTACTTTTAAAACTTCTGTAATTCTTCTGGCAAAAGTAATTAGAAATGATAGGTAGAGTAATGAACATGCCATAGCATTAGCAACAACATAAACAAGTAACTCTGCTATAGTTTTAGTCTTCACAATTAAAAGACATGAAAATCCTAAAATCCCTTGACACATGCACTAAAACTTATGAAAATTCTTCAGGAGCTGAGTTCCTACATGGTGTACAAGAAAAGCTTCAACAGTGGCATGCTTTTTAAGATCATCTGAAAGTAATTCATATCGCTCGGAAACATCAAGAGGGTTAGGTGGTAGTAGCCAACAACGTCTTTCTTTATTCAGATTATGCCACCAGTTGATCCTCGTAGGCCTCACATAATTCATCTCTCCTCCGGTCACCGCCCGAGCCACCTCCGCCACGCCGGCGGTCCTCTGCTCTCTCTCCTCCAAGCCTGCAAGGTCTTTCAACTCCACACACTTACGAAACAAGATGCCATACTCCTTTTGAAGTTTGACTGCCAATTTGTGTATCCCCACACCCATCACAACGGTTTCGTCATATAGGAAGTCCTTAAGTACCTTAGGAACGCCTGTCAGTGGTGCTAACTCATACAACAAGCAATTATTCCCCACGCATAGTTGTAACAATTCGTATGGTGCCTCTTTTCCATTACCTATAATGGAGAACATTAATGGCATTTTGTAATACGAATTAAAAAATTATCTGTTAGGATAATTAAAAAGAAAATTTTCGTTAATGTAACAATAGATAAGAGCTTATATAAGCTAATAATAAAGCTAGCTAGAAGAAAATTTGCTTTTTCAATAGTGTTCGATCAAGACATAAAGCCACTTTCTTGCTTTTAATTAAAGCAGACTCAAAAACTTAATTTCTTTTATAAAAATATATTAACCGAAAATAAAGTTATAAACTTATTCAACCTTTCCTTTTATCCTTGTTTAAAAATTGGATTAGATTGAGAACCCGGCCAAGGCACACGTTTCACTCTAGACAATCTTCAAAATCTGCTTGAATGGTATTGACCCAAGAATCAATTTAAAAATTAATTAAAAAATCCATTCAATGTTTTAGATGTGATCACTGTGTTTTTGTTTTTTTCAATGTGGATTAAAATTTGAAACTTATATCTACGTGACTATTGTGGATGATGACCTATGTATATTTAGCTTGCATTATGGGTTTTATTAATTATTTTCTTTGAAAGTCATAAATTCAAAGTTTAAACATAACTTTAGTAATATAACATATTACATATATAGATATATTAAAAATAATTATTTATTTATTATTTATACATTTAATGTCATCCGATTTGACTGATAATTAAGCTAACAGTTTCTCCATTCATTGTTCAATCCGGTTTTTAAAAGAAAAATTTAAATTAAGTTGAATTAAAAATAATTTTGAAATAAAAAAATTCAAAATATAGCTAAACAAACCCTAATAATGTGAATTAAGTGAGGAAGGGATTGACCTTTCTTAAAAGTACCGTTGGCATAGCTAAGGCTACCACTCGCGTAATTGAGACTGGATTCAGCAGAGAGAGCAACCAGGAGGTTTCTATTGTTCTTTCTTTCGGAGTACAACTTTTTGACGTATTTGATCCAAGCCCTGAGGCGTATGTCTGAATCACGTAAATAAGAATAATTGCATGAATATCCCCGATCTTGATGAACATACGTAGAGGTTACGAGGAACTTGTTGCAAATGGTCACTTGGTACGTTCGCGAATCTTCTTCGTCCCTTTTCATGTCGATCTTCATTGCTTACTTAAAAAATATTGCAGAGAAAGAAAACCCTAATGAAGAGAGATGGTGAGATCAGAAGGAAGAGAGTTCGTAATCGTGCTCTATGAGAGTCTACTCTCTACTCTTTAGCTTTTATATATGCCAAGTCCTAATCCTGCAACATCTCTACTCTTTCTATACATTTGACACTTTCTGATAAACTTCTTTAGCAAGTAGGATATACTTAAATAAGATAGGGTTACAATGCAATCTATTTCCTGTTCTTTTTATCTTTTTATTATTTTTTTAATCTTTGGGCTATTCAGAAAAAGGATAGAAGAGAAACTAACATACTTAAATTTCATTAAAAAACAATAAAATAATCAAATTCAAATTCCTGAGCTGTTAAAATCCCGCACTTATAGGTAGGGTAGAATGCGTCCCATTAGAAAACAAACAATAGAGTAAATAACTTATTATTTTTTAATATCTGACTAAATTATATTTTAATATTTTTTTGTTTCAAAAATTATATTTGACTCTCCTTTAATTTATTTTTTGTCATTGAAATTATTTTTCTATACAATAAGTGTTTCTTTTAAAAATAAAATCATTTAATTGTTTTTATTATATTAACTATATATTAAGAATAAAATTACAATCTTATATTAGAGTTTAATATTAATTTATTTGGTTTCACTATCATACTTAGAATAAATCATAGTCTTAACTTCGGCAAAAAAGTAACTTTCTCTTTAAAATATATATATATATTTATTTATTTATTTAAATGTAAGAAGAAGCAAATATAATTTTTGAAAGAAGAAAAATATCAAATATAATATAATCAAATTTCAAAAAAGGTTAGCATAGTTTACTTTAAATAATATACTTGAATTGATACTTTTTTTAAAAAAAATGAAGAACTTAATATGCAATGTTGTTTACTGGGTGTTTATCTCCTAGGTGTATCGTGTTTTTGATTTTGTAGATCATAATTGTAGAGGTTTTCTATATATATATATATATATAAAAACTTATAATTTCATTATTATACTTAGCTTAACGCTCGGTTTAATATTTACTTTAAATCAGATTAAATTTAGTGGGTTTGACATGGGCTTAACGAATTTAACTTAATAAGATAATGCATTGATTTAGTTACACTTTAGATTTTATATGATACATATTTTTTATTCTTATTATTTATATATTTATTATAAAATTATTTTTTAAACTTTTTCAAATGAAAAATATTATGACAATTGTCAAATTCCCTCAAAAGAATCACTATTTTTATTTTTTAAAATTATATTTATATACAAATAAATTTAAAACACGACTCCAAGTCTAAAGCTTAAAAATTTTGTTAAGCTTGGGCCGGCCCAGCCACAAACACGTACGACGGGCATGCAACAACCCCATTTAATACTTGATAGTGAATATTGAGATAAGTTTTGAACGACCAAAACGTTTTTGGGCTCAATCATACTCCTGGCTAAGGGATGGAAGAAATATTTTGTTTGGTTCAGTCATTTAAATATTTTTTAGTATTAATTTATTATATTAAAGGTTCAAATAGATTTCTGACCCTTTTAATGAAAGGAAATTGGCCCAATCTTAGTTTCTTGTACAGATCAATTTTTATTTTAAAAAAAAGTACAACATTTGAGAGTAATAAGAAAAGTAACATATGATCTAAATCAATAATTTTTTTTATCATATCAACGTCAACAAGTGACGAGCTGAGCGTAAATCATTACATGCACATATAACGTTAAACTAAATTAAAAAACTATTTCTTTATATTATATACGTATATATGTACAAAGAATTTTATAAGAATATATATTACAATTTAACAAATCAAATGTCAAATTTTTAAGTATATTTTATTTAATTAAATGAATTTAATATATTGATAAAACTTCTTCATTTTATAAATAAATTAAATCCAATTCAAATTTTAAATAAGCAGAATTGAAATAGTTTACTAAGAGCGTAGTTGATTTACACCCTTTAAGTCTCCCTCACCTAACCGCTGACCAAATCGTGGCGTCCTTATCTTAAAATTTCATACACCTCTTCGCACGGTATCCCACCTTCTGCGTTGTGATCCTTTGCATTATTACATCATATATCTAGTAGAAGTCTATCACACTCAACAAGTTTGGCCTTAAAAAAAATAAATAAATATATACCATAAAAAACTAAAAAAAAAAAGCGAATCTATTTGTAAAAAGCTCAATAAACCTAACTTTTCTTTTTCTTTTTCAATTTTTATATTATTAATATATATTTCACTTATTATTATTATTATTATTATTATTTATCTTTTCTTTTAATAAATTAATAAAAAATAATATGTTATGTAATAAAATTATAATATTTTATAAAAATGAATTTAAAATTAATATCTTATAATAAATAGACTATAAATTAATATTACTTAATATTTTATTTTTTAATCAAAATATTAAATTTATTTATTTATTTTTTGGCAAGTTGTATTAAGGTCTAGTCAAATCCAAACCATACAAACCAAGTCCATTCTTATACGAATCCAACTCCTATTTAGATTTAATATAACACATAAAATAAAAATATATATGAATTCCAAGACGATCGCGATTCTCTAGTGCTGTAAAAAAGCAGCACGGCTTGCTGCTTGGAAAATTGCGTACGTTCGTCTCATCCAACGGAGCTCCGGACGCCACGTCTCAATGGAATCTTTTTTTTTTCTTTGGCTGATTGCATTCAATGGAAGCCTCTTTTTGGCGGTTAGTGCTATTTGCAGATTCCATTTATTTATCAATGGAAGCCTTTGTGTTTTGCAGATTGTGGGTGAGTTTAGGAGAAGTGCTATTTGTGTATCTCTGTTTCAGCTGCTCATGCTTGGATAAGGGTGGAGGGATATTTGTGTAATGAAGGTTTTCTTTTTTCCGGCTGCTTTCACAGCCTATTTGTGAAATGATGGGGTTGTGTTTTCTTCGAAGAAAACAACAGAAACAGAGGGGCGTAGCTTTGATCAAAATGTCAGCATCTGGGTTTGACTGAATTAGATCTTGGAGGAAATTTCAGCATTTGCGTTTCGAGGAGCTGGGCATTTTGACCCTGCCTTTACTGATTTTGGCTTATGGATGGAGGCCGAACTCCACGCAGCGTTCAGAGGGAATATCTTCGTTTGAACAGTGTTTACTTCCTGAGACGTGGCGCGTGCATCTCCGTTGGATGAGACGAACGTACGCGATTTTCCAAGTAGCATGCCGTGTTGTTTTTTACCAGCAGGAGAGAATCGCAATTCGTGGAAAACTTGAATTGCTTAATTTGTTCAGGCGTGAACATATTTTTTTTCTATAATTTGTATTATTTCTATTATATAATTATAATAATTATTTTATATGTTAAATTATTATTTTAATTATCAAATTATTTTTAAGAATAAAAATAAAAATAATCATTTTATTATTATTTTTAGATATTTTTATCTATGTATTTTTTATATTCTTTTTGTCTTTATCTTTTTTAACTAAATTAATTATAAAATAAAAAATAATGTTAAAAAAATAAATTAAAAGATAATAACTTTATATATTTTCACTATTTTTTGTCAAAGTCTGATACGCTTTGACTCTGTAATTATCACTTTCATTTTATATTTATTTTTCCCAGATATAATTATTTATTTTGATATAAAAAAGATACAGATTTAAATTTATTCACCTCACTCTCTCTCTTTATATATATATATATATATATATATCATTTTGTTATTTTTAAAATATATAATTTATATCTATTTATTAATTATATCTGAGATCGTATTCAGGTCCCCGCCTCCTCCGCCCAGGCAATTGTGAACGCAACGGAGAAAGTCCGTGACGCACTGGTCAGATCAGTAACGCGTCGACGCGGAGGTTGGAAGATCACAGGATAGGTCAACTGTCAAGGGCAAAATCGTAAATTCATCATGCAATACCAAACCCCTATAGCTCAAGTGGGTTATTACATCAAACAAAAATCAACGAAAAGATTATAATTTCATTGAATTTATAATTATGATTAGGTGATTAGAAATTAAGCGGCTTTTTTCCTTTTTTCCCCGTTGGTTCCAGTTCAGGGTTGGATGGATTCAATAAAGGCTCCGCGTCTCCATAGTCAGAGGTTCTGTAACAGAGAGAGAAAGTGAAAGACAAAGCGAGAGAGAGAGAGTCTCTGCTCTCAAGATACCCACCTCCTGATTCAACAGCGCGTATATGATCAAACGTGATCATGCTCTCTTTGAATGCAGAGCTCTAAGTAAATTTCTAGTCTTTTGCCTCTTAATTTCTCATTTCTTTCATTTTTTCTTCTTCTTCCCTCTTCTTCTTCTTCTTCTTCACTGAGATTGTCTATCTGAAACGTCCGGACCCAGATTTTTCTTGCTGCAATTACTGGAAATCCGATTCCTGTTCTTCTGGGTTCCCTTTGTAGATTTCGAAAGTTTCGATTTTTCTAGTCTGGGTTTGATGAAATTCCCAGTTTCGTTTTCTACTTTTCTTTGGATTCTGTACTTATTGGTGTGTACCACATTTGGTTTATATAAAAATGTTTTATTTTTAATTCGTTTTCTGCTTCTGGGAATTTGGATTGTCATCTTTAGGTTGCAGTTTTATAATTTCAGGGTTGTAGTGGAGAGCTCTAATCTTTGTGCGCTCTTTACAGATCTCTCATGCTTTATGGTGGGGAACATAGTTAGAGCACACAAGTTCGATATTTCAGGTTTGTTATATTACTTTCGGCTTGCGTGCTTTTGTGTATCTGTGCGTGTGAGAGACATTCATTTGATTGATTCTTGGCCTTGTAACCCCACAGACACAAAAAGCAAACGAAAGAGGGGGAAAAAGAGAAAAAAAAAGGTTGAGAAATTGGGCAATTAGGTTCCCCTTATACAAAATTAGGGTGATGATGGTTCACATATAGTAAAGGGACATCTAATTTTCTTTGTGTTTCTTATGAGAAAAAAAAAGGACCTTTTCTGTCACCGAGATTAGTACATCTAGATTGATAAGAGGCATAATCCTGTTTGCTAAAATAAAAAATATCGTTTGGGTTTGACTGCTTCTTTACAAGGTTAGATTAAGATTAAACCTGCTAAACAATGTTTCTGACAAAAGTCTGCGATTTTAGGTTGCTTTAGCCTTTAGGTCCCTGTGAGGCTTTCTTTTATAAGAATCTCTTTTTTTAAAATAATTTTTAAATTTTAAATTTTCACTTTGTGCTTTTCCCTTACTGTCTTCTTTCTTTTTTTATTTTTTACTTGATGACTAAGCATTGAAGCTAGAATTTTAATTGAAGTATATCTGATTTGCAGTTCTTCACGCTTCTGGGACTTGTGAGTTGTGACATCTTCTAATAACTGGAGTGGAAAGTTTGATTTTGAAGTGAAGTTGATGACATATTAATTTTTGGGGGTGTCAGTGTATTGGAGGAAATGTCCTTCCGCAGTATAGTTCGTGATGTAAGGGATGGTTTTGGGAGCTTATCAAGGCGGAGTTTTGAGGTAAGGCTTCCTGGCCATCACAGGGGAAAGTCACATAGTTCAGTCCACGAGGTGCTGGAACAGCCTCCGGTGACACAGAACAGCCGGTGGGCTAGCCTTCCACCGGAGCTCCTTCATGATGTTATCAAAAGATTGGAAGAAAGTGAGAGCACATGGCCTGCTCGTAAGCATGTGGTCGCATGTGCTGCTGTGTGCAAGTCCTGGAGAGAAATGTGCAAAGAAATTGTAAGCAATCCAGAGTTCTGTGGGAAAATTACTTTTCCCGTTTCCTTGAAGCAGGTGAGATATTTATGGTCTTTTATGCCACGTGTAAGATATATTTGAAAAGAATTGCTTTGCTCTTAGAAGGCATTAATATTTGAAAATTTTGTGATATGTCTTGCAGCCTGGGTCTCGGGATGGAATGATCCAGTGTTATATTAAGAGAGACAAATCTAATCTGACGTACCGCCTCTTTCTTTGCCTTAGTCCTGGTAAGTATATGTTTCTACTATGTTGCCAAATATATATATATATATTTCTAATCTGATCACCTTGCTTTGTGACCAATTGAAAATTTAGTATGATATAAATTAATTAACTTATGGCATTTAATGTATGATAATTATATATTTTGATGCCATCAGGAACTAGATTTTACGAAGCTCTTGTTTACCACAGCTGGGTTCTTTGGTTTGGTCCACTTATGGGTTTTCCATGTTCATTTAAATGAGTTAGTGAATTTTACTTTTGATCTCTCTAAGCTTGGGAATTTCATGCCACAACCTTGATTTTATTGTTTACAAATTGCAAGTTACTGTATTATTAATTTCATCTCCTTTATAGGCCTAGTTTTTTGCTTTTGCTTCTGTAATTGCAAATGGTTTATTTGGGTGATGCATGAGTTGGCCCTGTGCTAAGGACCTGACTGGAGCGATGAGCACATGAGCTTACCATTTACCTACTTTAGGGTTTGTTTGGGAGTTGGGAGAGGAAAGAAAGGGAAGGAATTCAAAGAAAATGGAAGGGGAGAGAGAAGGAAAACAAACGGTTAAATGATAAATGGAAGGGGAGAGAAGGAAGGAAAACAAATGGTTAAATGATAATATCCTTTTTGTTTGCTTGGGAAAATTGTTTCCTTCAAAATCTCCTAAATTGGGGGAACTTAAAAATAATAAAGGAGTGAGGACCCCGAAGGATTTTGGAGGGTTAATTGAAAATCCTACATTATTCTTCCTTCCTTATTCTTAGAGAAGGGAAAGGATTCAATGAAACCTTCCCTTCCCTTCCATTACCCCGTATCCAAACATATCCTTATTGTATTGGTTTTGGACCATTTCCCTTCCCTTCCATTACCCCGTATCCAAACATATCCTTATTGTATTGGTTTTGGACCATTTCAATTCGAAAGTTTAAACTGCTAAATAAAGGCTTGTGTGACCTCTTGGGTATAGAGGTTTGTATATTACGTCAAGGAGCATTTCAACTCTAACTGTTAATTGAAGGCCTGTGAATAGTTTTAGTGTAGTCTCTATCACGTTTAATTGTTTGCTATGATGGCGGGTCAAATGTCATAAGTCAAAACTAGTTCTTTATTTGACCTTACTATTATGTTGCTGTAACTATAGCATATAAATATGCTTCTAACAATATGGTTCTGAATTCTAAACTATACTGTGGTCCTGCAGCCTTGCTTGCTGACAATGGAAAGTTTCTTCTCTCTGCAAAACGGAGGAGAAGAACAACTTGCACAGAGTACATTATATCAATGGATGCTGATAACATATCAAGATCTAGTAGCACTTATATTGGGAAACTAAGGTATGACTGTTTGGGGTACTGTAATAGTCTCTGGCTGCAAGACATTTTTGTGCGATTAATGTTGGTTTTTGACAAATTTCTATTTTGATTGACTTAGCAAAGAACTAAGTTTACACGTAATTTTAAGAACTTCAAAGTGATTTTTGTGTGAAAAGAATATTTATAATGGTCTTAAAGATGCCTGAATTTAGCTGAAAGTCATGGAATACATTCAAGAGATCTCTCACCTTTCAGATCTTAAATATTAATCCACAGATATCTTTGCATCCCTTTTTTGTTGCTTTAATGCTTATACATATTGTTGTGGAGTGAGTATTTGGTTAATATGTTCATTCATGTATAGCATGTTTGGGGAGCTCAATGATTTGCAGCACCCAAAGTTACTTTCCAAATTGGCCATGCTTACATTTGAGGATTAAACCAAACAAGCACTTGGTAGCAAAAGCCCATTTTGATAAGAGTTCTGCTTGGCAAATAATAGTATTATAGTTTATATTTTTATTTTTTAAGGACTCTTAGTTGCAAGTATCATAGTTATCGAATCGCGATTCAAATCGTGAATAGGGCGACTAATTTTTGAATCGTAAATCATTTGGGATCCTGAGATTCAAAAACATAAATAGAAATATATTATATAAAAAATATAGACCACTAAGATTTGCTCAAATAATAATTTTAAACTAGGAGTTGATTAATATTTAAGTTTATAAATAAATAAATAAA
Organism: Erythrophleum ivorense; assembly: GCA_026724425.1. Taxonomy (NCBI): domain Eukaryota; kingdom Viridiplantae; phylum Streptophyta; class Magnoliopsida; order Fabales; family Fabaceae; genus Erythrophleum; species Erythrophleum ivorense. The sequence goes on along the minus strand of JAIUCV010000008.1, from coordinate 42,806,185 downwards.
ACACATAAATAACTAAGTTCAAAACAAATGATCCTCTTATTCATTAAGACTAATATCATCACTATCACTATTATCTTTGTCATCATCCAACATGACTATTCCTTCTTCATCTTCTTCCTCTGTATCACCATCATCTCTAATGTCTTTTTCAACATTATCTTGTACCTAAATGCCTCTTCCTTTATCACTTTTGTTGGCATTAAGATTTCTTGGACCTAGAAATATACAAATATAAGTAACTAAATGAGAAAAAAAAATAGTTTAAGAATTACAAAAAGAGGTTTAAAATTGTAAGTGCAATTAATATATCTCTCTTTCTTTTTTTATTTGGATCTCCTTCATCAATCTTAAAGCAATCTTGGACATCCATCCAAGAGTTCCCCTCCATTAGGGAAGGCTCCTCTTGTTCAGTAATCCATTCATTATCTGATTCGAGATCCGATAAACAAATAGGATCATACGTATCTCCTTTTGCCTCCTTTTGCTTTTGTCTAATCTCAAATTGAAGATTGTATTTAACAAATACAAGAGCATTCAACCTTTGTTGCTTAAAACAGCTTCTTCTCTTAGAATGGATATAATCAAACACACTCCAATTCCTCTTACAACCTGGAGCACTACAAGTGAGGTTTAGGATGCGAAGTGAATTGCTAGAGATTGTAGCCCTTTGCACTCTTCTCCAAAGCTATTCCACCATAAAGCTAACAAAAAAAAAATTAAATAAACACTTGATTAATTGCTTAATCAATTTATATACAATTTTTAAAATAAATAATAAATTATATTATTAGATGAATAATTATTGGGTTGTTTTTTATCTCTTGTTGCAATTACTAAACTATATCCAAAGAGTCCCTTTGCCTCATCAAATTTCTTTATTTGAGAATCAATTTTGACTCTAGTCTCAATATCATGACACATTTTCTCCAATATTTGGTGCAATCCAACCTTCACTTCAATATTTGGGTTAAAATTTGGAAGATAATGGAACCTATAAAATATAAAGTTAACATGATAATGTAAGATATAATAATTTTAGTTTAAATATAAAATAATTATATTACATAAAAATATAAATTGTTTATTAAAAATAAAAAACTTACTTAGGATTAAGAAAATATGACGCTGCATGAAGTGGCCTATGGAGTTGATAGTCTTCACGCTTGTCTGTGATTTCCCAAATTTGCTTATATTTACTTTCTACATTATTAAAGTTTTTTGCTATTTGTTCCTTTACTCTATCCATAGCCTTATAAATGTATCCCATCATCAGTTTTGAATCACCATTTACCAGTTTAAGAACTTTAACCAAAGGAGACACACAGTTCAAGCAATACTTTATGGACTTCTAAAAGCTTGAATCAGACAAAATAATATCTTTTACAATTTTAGCTTCACTCCTAGATGTATAAGCACCTTTAGCCCATCTTTTTGATGCAAACATAGATTGTAGTGCAATTTTTTTATCAAAAATAGACTTCATTGTTAAATATGACGTGGCCAATCTCGTTATTGCTGGCCTAGCTAACTCTTTACCTTTTGAATAGCTTCTATACAAATTAAACACCCAAATGTGCCTATAAATGAATGTTGTAATTCTTTTTACTTTTCCAATGGTATTATGGAATAGTGTGAGGCCACCAATGTCTTCTAGAATCAAATCAAGACAATGGGCTGTACAAGGTGACCAAAAAAGTTGTTTCCTTTGGTCTATCAATTTGTGTCTAGCAAAGACAAGGGCTAAAGCACTATTTGTCACTAGTTGGGCCACATTTTCTTTCCCAATTTCCATCACTATGTTATCCAATAATTCAAACATTTTTTCAGCATCTCTGATGAAACTATTAGTGTAAACAGATTTAAAAAAAAAATCCCCTTAAGACTATTAACAAGAAAGTTAGTGAGAGATCTATCTTTTTTATCGGTCCATTCATCTGACATCAATCTACAACCAATTTTTTTCCATTCAAATTTATATTTCTCCAAATTATTATGGACATTGATATCCCTTGAAGGTATTTTTGGATTGAGGAGAATGCAGGGGATCCGAAAGGAAGTGAAATTTTAATTTTGACATTTTCTTTGATTTTGATTTAAATCAAACATTTTTTTTCCTCAGAATATGTTCAGATTGAGGAAAATAGATGAGAAGGGAAGAAAAGAAATGTTAGATTTAAATCAAAATTAAAAAAAATTAAATTAATATTTCATTTCCTTTCTTTTCGCTTCTTTCTCCTCAATCCAAACATAGTTGTGACTTTTTTACTATTTAGAACTTTTAGCAGCACCAATTGTGCAGATATGTATTAATCTGCTTCTTTTTTTTTTCCCTGGTCTCTGGTAGAAAAAATCTGCTCATTCTGCCAATAGAAGTGTATATGGCCGATATTCTTGGTGAAGGCATGATTCCCTAATTATTTTTCTACATCTGTTTGATGTAATTTTAATGCCCTCTAAGCTATCACTAAATATTATTGCATAATCTAATTTGCATACCTCCCCTAATTTCTCAACACTTTAGCTCATTTATAAATTTGACTTCAGTTTTAGCAAAAGAATTAGGTCCAGTTTTTGTATCTTTGTTATTCTCTAATAACAACATGACAAGTGTATGGGAATTGTAGACAAATGTATGATTTTTACAACTCAACATTGTTACATTAATGGGCCTCTTAAAGAATTATGTACACATTATGTTTTTATTAGAAAATTTGATAGCAAAGATATAAGGAAGTGTATTTAGGTCTTGTGCTTGGTTTTAACCTGTCATATAGGTATGATTATTTTGGTGGTCTAAACTTTTTGTACAATTAAAAATGTGTCTCTGTCATGATAAACTTATACTCTGTTAATTTTTGTTTCAGGTCAAATTTTCTAGGCACCAAATTTTTAATATATGATACACAGCCTCCCTGCAATTATGCTCAGTTGTCTCCACCGGGCCGAAGCCGTAGATTCAATTCTAAAAAGGTTTCTCCGAAAGTCCCTAGTGGCAGCTACAATATTGCTCAGGTCACCTACGAGCTGAATGTGCTTGGTACCAGGGGCCCACGGAGGATGAACTGCACCATGTTCTCAATTCCAGAATCAGCCCTCAAGCCTGGTGGCACTGTCCCGGGCCAGCCAGAGCTCCTTCCCCGCTCCCTCGAGGACTCGTTCCGGAGTATATCCTTTTCAAGATCGATCCACTATTCATCTGATTTTAGCAGCTCTAGGTTCTCAGACATCATGTGGGCTGGCAACGAAGAAGAGGGTGAGGTAAAGGAGAGGCCACTGGTTCTTAAGAACAAGGCACCGAGATGGCATGAGCAGCTCCAATGTTGGTGCCTCAACTTCCGGGGCAGGGTGACTGTGGCCTCAGTCAAGAATTTTCAGCTGATTGCTGCAGTGCAGCCTGCAGCCGGTGCTGCAACGCCGGCTCAGCCTCCCC
>JAIUCV010000008.1:39708596-39913889 GCA_026724425.1 Erythrophleum ivorense | reverse complement strand
CACCTAAACTGCTTTAAGCAAATCTAGTTACAAGCCACCTAGCCCACTGATTGCCTTCCCATATAACTAATTAAGTTATACAAATTTCATCTCCTTCATTCTTAGCTTTGACTAAAAAAGGAAGACAGAAAGAGTGAATGTGGCATTCATAGAGTCTTGTAAAGAGAAGGAGGAAAATTTTCTTGCATGACGTATTTTCTTAACTAATTTTTCATAATGCTAGAAGAATAAAATGTTGGAAATATCCTTAGCTTCCTCTTAACACCACTTTTGGTTTGTTTCATTAGGTTTTGAATTTTGAACTCTTGATAGTTGGAAGTAGGAGTTCAAGTTTTTCCTAGGGTAATTTCATGACTTTCCTTTTTTAGAGTTCGAGGACCAAATTATGTAGAATTCTCAAGCTTCAATTTGATACCCTTAACATGTGCTAAAATGCATTTTTGGTTAAGGGTTTTTGGTGGTTTTGGGCGAAGAAAAGAGGAGCATAAGTAAGGTATTTAAGGTATAATTTTAGTTCAACTTTTTAGGCATTAGAAAAATGTTAGGTAGATGATTTTTGTAGCTAGTTTTTTATATTGGTTCAATGCTAATTGGATAGCTTTAGAGTGTGATATTGCTACTGTTTTGCTCAAAAATGTAGGTACTAAATTAAGGGACTTTGTAGCTTAAAATATTAATGGATGATAATTGTGGTAAGAGCCTAAGTAAAGTTAAGCCATAGTGAACTTAAAAGGCATTAGAAACTAGTTGAGAATGGTAGTAGCATTGTCTTTAATATGTGTCTTTTGTGAATATAATAAATTAGGAGGATTAATAGATGAAGATGGAGTTGCCTGGGAAAAAGAAAGCATTTGGCAAATTATTGAGGTAGTTAGTAATTTGCAAAGTATGAGTTAAAATATTTCAATTCATATCAATGACAAATCCAAAATGCTTTATGATATTTTTGTTACTAACTTGAATTTGGTTGTGATTACTTTTCAAATAAGTTGATGATATAAATAATATTAATTTGTTTTGCATGATTGAATTTGGTTATTCATGTTTGGGATGTTATGCTATATTGCTAATAAGGAGATATCAAAAAAATGAAGTCATTTGCCCTTCATATATGTAACATCTAAGGTTTCAAAATTTTTCTAAGTCTTCCCACTATAGCTCAGATCCCTATAAGTTATAGCAAGGTTACCAATTCGCTATAGTGAGTTCATAACCCATACAAAATCCAAGGAATTCCTCGTAATAGCGCCAGCTGTGGCAAGAACAGTTAGGACCTAAAACTAATAATTCTCGTCGCAGCAAAAGGTCCTTCTCGCTATAGCAAGACTCATTCCTGGAAAATTATAAAAAAGTGGGATTTTGCTTCTTAAAGAGTCCAGAATCCTCTCCTTTTTCTGATTGACTTTGGGCTGGCTAAAAATAAAAGAAGCTCTACCTAAGAGAGAGAGAAAGATAAGGGGAAATTCAAGGAGAAAGAAGGAGCAAGGAGAAAGGTAAGAAAATTCTTGAAATTCAAGCTCCTTCCATTGGCAAACTCATACTCCTCCTCCTCTCCCTTTTCATAGTTTTGGCTGTTGAATTGGTTTTATTTTGAGCCAAGTATAAAGGGGAGAAGTTGAGAAATTCCAAGAGAAGGTTAAGGCAAAGGGAAGACTCTTGAAGAAGCAATGAAAACAAGGTATGAATCATAGCTTCTTGCTTTCTTTCTCTACTTCTTCCATGGGTATGTTTTGGCCTCCCACAAAACAGCTAAGGGGGAGTGAGTTCTGACTTAGAACAAGCAAGAAACCTATGAATTAGTGTGTGGCAACCTAGGAAATGCAAAGAAAGTGGAAGAAAAATAATGGCATTTCAAGATAGAGCAACTAGGGATTCTTGAACACTTTGTAAGTTCTATTTTGATTCATGAATTCCCTAGCCTATATAAGTGTTTATTTGAGTTCTTAAGATCCCAAGGAAGCCTCTCAAGTGCCTCTCCCTTCAAGGAAAAATTTAGAAGCCATAGATTGAGAGTTGAGTCAATAGGTTTCATAATATAGCCTTAAAAAGCAACTTGTATCTAAACTTTTAGAAATGAGTTTATGATGACTTCAAGAAGTCTAAATAGAACCAAGAGGCCTAGATATGAGAAGGAATGAAGCTAAGAGATTAAATTATGGTAGTTGCTTAAATAGGCCATTAATGGAGCTATTATGGAATCAATAGACCAAGTATACTTCTTAAGTGTGTGTTTAATGCTTTGGCTTGTTCCAAGAGACTAATTAAATGCTATTTTTTATGTCTAGGCCAAAGAAATCAAACTCCACCTATTTGTGAGTGCGAGATAGAAAAGAGGAAAGAGTAATCAATAGGGAAGCTTGTATTTGATTGCAAGGTAGCTCTTCACTCCTTCTTATTTGTATTCTTAGATGTATTATGGTCATTGTATGCTAGTATGTGCATTTGTATTGTGAGACATGTCATTTGATATTGCCTTGTTGTATTGGTACCAATATGTTTATGTTTTGGTTGTGAAAATTATTCCTAAGGGTGAATTATGCCAAAAGTCCCTTAAGATAGGTGAGGCAAAGCCAAAAGTCTCTAAGAATGGGTAAGATGAGGCCAAAGTCTTATAGATAAGTGACAACAAGTCAAAAGTCCCTAGATCAAGGATGAAGCTAATCTAAAAGTCCCAAAAATGGGGTGAGGCTAGACTAAGAGTCCTTAGAACTTATCCTTGGCTTTGATATGTTTTCATGGCATGTGAATTATGGTTTGAATGATTCTTAATGCTATTGGATTCCTACTTATATACTTTGACATGTTTATATGCCTTGATCACTTACTTGAATGAGTGTATAAGCTATTGAGATTCTTTAAATCTCACCCGCTTCCCTCTCCCATCTTAACATGTCTAAGTGGAGCTCAAGGAGATCAAAATGCAAGTTAAGGAGCATAGTTGGCTACACTTTGACACTAATGTAGTTCTGATGTATTCCATTGTCAAATTTTGCATGTATAATATTATTTTTTAGATTTGAGCTTTTGAGAAAATGTAAAAATATGTAAATATAGTGTAAGAACCAAAGTGGTGATGAAATGAATGAGAAAATGCCACTTGACCACTTGGTAGCTCATTCTCAGTTGTGTATTCTTGCATGTGATATAGTGAGATTATGATGCATGATAGTTTGAACCACTTGTAACACCCATAAATATTATGTTTACGCTTTAAAACTTGCTCAAGAGGTGGTAGAGAAGTTGGGAAGCCATTGAGACCAATTTTGACCCTTATATGATGCCAAATTTGTCATATTCGTGAGCTATGTCAAGATCTTACCAAATGAGCTCCTCTTGGCCTAAAATTTGGTATGAATATAGGTCTCATCTAGACCTTTTTAGGAAGCATATTTTTTAGAGCTCTAGATAATTTTTGGTGAATTTTCAAAGTTAGCAAATTTTGACAGAATTGGTATTGTTACTGTACAAATGGTTAGATCCTTTGTCTCTATCACTTATAGGACAAATGGTGTCCAATGGCTATAAAATTTTATAAGCATAAACTAGACATGATAATATTTTTATAGCACTTGAGATCACCACATTTGGATTTATGTAAAGAGAGAAATGAATTTTTGAATTTCTAGATTAGTACTAAGGGCACAGCCTGACCTCTGTTATTGTTCCATGGGTTTTTGTGCCCTAATTGCTTCTGTTTTGGTCTAAAATTATTTTTCCTCTTACATGGACATTCACAGCTTTCTAGAATGTTATAGTTTGACAAGATTAGATTTTTCTATATTTATTTATGAATTCTAAAGTTCATCTCAGTAACCTATGATAACAAACCTGGGTAATCAGACCTTTCAAGCTTTTCTGATGTCAATTGTGATCCAACTGGGGTTTTCATGGCCTGGAACTATTTGTAACATATATTTTACATCTAGAACATTTTAGAAAGCTATCATTTTATTGATTTCAATTTTTTTAGAATTAATTATGGTTTTTCAAAGTTGAGGTCAAAAACTTGAATTCTAGACCCGTGAGTAACTTGCCATTTTCTAGTTTTTGGCTTCAAATTCATGGTTCATGAATTGTTTTATGATATGTATAAGTTGTATGGATGGAATATGAGTAAAGGATGATATGAATGAGTTTATGGGGGTCTATACGAGAGAAGTATGAACGTTTAAGCCCCGATGTAACGTAATAAAATGCTATAATTTTACTCCTTTTCTTTAAAATTTCATGGAATCAAGCCTAAGTGAAGGTTATATGAGACTAATACATTATAGTTTTATAATATATTTGCAAAATTAGTAGTTAAGTTTCCTTTTTTGAGTTAACTATATTAGCCTTATTACAAGAATGGAATTGTAATGAGATGAGATACGTAAGCCTCATTGCAAGTGAGATTGTGTAATGTCCAATTTTCGTTGAACGACAAAAACAGACATATTTTCAAAGCAAGTTCCCCAAAATGAATTATTTAAGGTCTCAGAAAATTTGAGTAACATTCTAGACTCCTAAAAATGAGAATTCTAGACTCTGACAGAAAGAAAAATGAAGTTAGAATGAAGAAATAATTTCTTACGAAAAACTTATAAAATGTAATGGCATTTTCATAATTTTGAGAAAATTTTGGAATTCACATAGGAGTGCTTTTAAAATAAAAATTTTGAGTTCTCCAGGGTTCTTAGAGGCCCTAAACACCATGAAAAACCCTGGGATAGTTAAATCCTCTCTGATGGACATTTTTCAATGTCGGTGTAACCGAACTTTGACGAATTTGTTCGGAAAGGTTTTAATCTAATTTGAATGATTACAAAGATATTTCACTAAATTGGGAACCTAATTTATATAATGAAAAAGACAGTTCTAAAAAAGGAGCTAAAATGCAATAGAAACGAAAATGCCAAAAAAAAAGGCATAACATGAATTTTGAAAAAGTCATTCTCCTCTACATATATATATATATGAGGTGCCCCACTCTCCCATTCATTTAGTCTCATATTTTTCTGCCTAAACTAGAGAAGAAACCCTAGGAGAGTGGTGCACCAAGGGAAGAAGAAGGATAAGAGAAATCAAGGCTTGAAGGTAAGAAATTTTAGTAGTTTTTCATGCTTTCTTCCTTTAAAACCTCTTCTCTCTGTTCTCCTTTATTTCCGTTGATTATAATAAAGTTAATAAATCCATTTAAGGGAGAAATTAAGGGAAAAATTTGGATTTGAAGAGAGGAACTCAAAGAAGACAAGATTCAAGTGCAAAGATAAGGAAAAATAAGGTAATTTCTTCTTCCATGGTTGCTACCCCTTGTTCCTCTTCTCCACCCATTTCTCCCCACTTAAGAAGACCTAGGAGAGCTTGGTTTTTAAGTAGAACCAATGGTGATTCTTAGAAAAAAAAAAAAAGGTGTGGAGATTAAAAATATGCAAAGAGAATTAACAAATAACCATGGAAATTCAAGATGCAAATTCTAAGGTATTAAGTGTTCCTTGCAAATTTTGATTTTATATAATAATTCCTAGACTTAAATAAGTATTTGAATGAACTCCTAAAATCCCTAGAAGTCCCCTTATGTGCATCTTCCCTTAAGAAAACAAAGCAAACTCCATAGAAGCCAAAATCCTCCATAGCCTCAGCCTAAAGGGGTTTGTGTACCTAGGGAGAGTTTTAAATTTTTCTAAGCCCATTTTTGAGTCATGTATGATGAATGAATATGAAAAGAAGCCTTGGAAAAAATTTAGGAAGTTTAGAGAATGAATTGGTGCTTTATATTTCATAATATGACCTAAAGAAGTAACATATAGTTAGATTCTTTATTTTAATTATGTGATAACTCCAAGAGGTTAAAAGGAGTCAAGAATTATATTTGAAAGAAAAGAATGAAGCCTAGAATTTATTTGATAGGCATTGCTTTATTAGGTGTATTTTTAGAACCATAAAAGGGCTTATAGGTTAAACTAGAATCTAAGCAAGTTGTGTGGCCTGAATTAATTTCATGAACCTAATTAGCTTCCATAGATTGTGTTTTGGCCAAGAGAAATTATTGCCACACCATTATGTGTGTGAAGTCGAAGAAGGGGGAGAAAATCCTAAAGAAAAAATGTGTGGTTGCATCCAAGGTGTAACACCATATATTTCTAGCTCATTTCATAACATTCTCATACTTTACATCATCAATTCGATAAAATAATAAAGAAAAGGGATTAAAAATAATACATTTCTTTGCATTACATCGTGTATAAAACTTTCATTCAGTGTCACGTGGACCATATGAGCTCATACATCATATTCTCATATTTAATTACATGAATACAACTCACTTGAATTATCAAAAGTGGCCTACATCTTAAGGAACTCGAAGGGAAGTATGAAATAAACACATATTTTCGGCTAGCTTTTGCCCCTTTTTTGTCCCAAATTTGGGAAATTATAACTAATTCTAGAAAAATTAACATCATGCATTCTTGGCCATTCTAGAAAGCTACCTATGTCTATTTCATAGTAAAAATATGTCTAAACCATAACATCCAACACAGATGATGTTTGACATTTGAAAAAGTCTAAAGGTCAAACTGTCTACTAGTGCTGTCACAAAATTTTGCAACAAATTTCAAAAATGTCCAATTAATTCTAAAACAATTCAATCCATGCAAATAATATCAATCTAGAAAGCTATGGATGTTAGCTAGAGGGGAAAAATAATTTAGACTAGCTCAAGCATGCCTAGGCCTTGAAATTCAATCAAATAGTAACTGAGGTCTGGTGGAGTTCCTGACATTGGATAGATTCTTTGAAAATTATATCTCCCTCTCTACACCTCCAAATGAGGTGATTCTAGTTGAAAAAATTCACTAGGAATGTCTAGTTTCTCTGTATAAAATTTTATGACAATTGGACATCATTTGGGCCCTGTGTGATAGATTTTATTTTCAGACCTGAGTGAATAGTGACATGACCAAAACCATAAAATTTGCCAATTTTGAAAATTTATCAAATATTCTGTAGACCTCTAAAAATTATATTCTTTAGTTTCTCAACAAGATCTAATTTCTTGCTAAATCTCATATCAAGAAGAGCTCGTTTGGATAAAAAGTGATATAAGATTCTATTATAGTCAATTTTAGCTCTATATAGGATACCAAAATGTCCAAATGGTCTTCTTTAGGATTTGGCATCTCTTGGGAAAGTCTAAAAGTATATTTAGCACTTGTGTGAGCTGCCCAAATGGTTCCAACCTCATGCATCTCATTTTTGCCATCTCATCCACACATATGCATAATTCCATAAACTAATTCAAGAAGCTACATTGCCCATACATGTTCAAATGGCATTCTAGTTGTCACATAATATATTCTTCCATTTATACATGACATAATAGCATAAGTATATGTGTTCATAACATCATGATACATATATGTCCATTAGTTACATCATTTGACATAAGCATGGTCTTAAAGTAGCAAAATTCAAGCACTTTGTTGTCAAATTCTTTTCTTCAAGGTGGTTGGCTTCCATTACCTTGTCCACTTAGTCCACCTGGCATGTTAGATCATTAAAGAGGAGGGAATGAGATTCAAAGAATTCCAATAGCTCATCTCCCATTCAATCATACATAATAGATACAACAAGTCTCATAAATGCATGTATGGTCATCTTGATATGTGCAAACATTCAATAGACATTTTCATCATTTAAGAAAGTCATACACAGCATACAAAGGCTTGCTAAGCAAGTGGATTGGCCTCACCCAATTTCTTGTGGATATTGGACTTGTCTCACCCATTCTTTAAGAGATTCTTGGACTCAACCATGTTCTTGGGAGTCCATCTTGCTTTTAGGAGACTCTTTATTTTGTCTCAACCAATCTTGAGGGTTCTTGACTCATCCTCACCATGACTAAGGGTTTTTGGCCTCACCACACTCAAGCAAACCTAAGCATACATCATAAATATCATCTAAGAACATAATGTACATCATGGCACCATGGAATCAAAGTCATGCTAGAGAACTTTTCATGGCTTAAAAATACACATATACACATTCAAAGACAAGTAAAGAACACATCCATGCATGAGAGAAGGAGGAGTGGGCTACCTTGAAAGCAATTACACACTTTTCTCTTGAAATTCCCTTCCTTGCTTTGGCCATACACACACAAAGGTGTGGGGAAGATTTCTCTTGGCCTAAACACAATTTATGGAAGTCAATTAAGTTCATGAACTCAATTCTAAAGCCACACTACTTGCTTAGACACTAGCTTAGTCTATAACCTCATTATAGTTTTATAATTGCACCTAATGAAGCAACACCTCTTAAATAAATTCTAAGGTCCATTCTTTCTTTTCAATTATGATTCTTGACTCCTTTTAAGCCTCTTGGAGTTATCATACAATCAAAACCCAGAGCCTAACTACATGTTGCTTTTTAGGTCATAATATGGAATATAAAGTACCAATTCACTTTCTATAGATTTTAAATTTTTTCCAAAGCCTCCCCTCATTTTCATTCATCATATATGACTCAAGAATGGGTTTAAAAAAATTTAAAACTCTCCCTAGCTAAGAGAACCTCCCTTGGCCGAGACAAGGAGCATTTTTGGCTTCCTTAGAGCTTTCTTTGTTTTCTCAAGGGAAGAAGTGTAACACCATAAATTATAGCTCATCTCATCATATACACATACCTGACATCATTCTTTTCATGGAACTATAAGAAAAAAGGGGAATAAATATTGATATTCTTTGTATTGTGTCATACTTAAAAATTGCAATTGGTGTCACAGGGACCGTGTGAGCTCATGCTATACTTTCTCATATTTAAATACATCAATACAACTTATTTCCATCACAAAATGGTGCCCAAAGCTCATGGAAACTGAAATGGAGCTCAAAATAACCAAGTGCATTTTCAGCCAGATTTGCCCCTTTTTCTATTCAAACTTTGGAAAATCATAACTAAATCTAGAAAAATCTAAATCATGCAATATTGACCATTTTGGGAAGCTATGGATGTCTACTTCACATTGAAAATACACCTAAATCATAAAATTCATCACAGAGGATGTTTGACATCCAAAATGGTCCGGAGATCAGAATGCATTCTGGAACTGTCACAGATTATATAGAAAACTTTGAAAATATCCAATTAATTCCACAAAAATCCAATCCATGCAAATGATACCAATTTGGAAAGTTATGGATGTTAACTAGAGAGGAAAAATATCTCCAAAGTATTTCATCAAGCCCAAACCTCAAAATTTAATGAAACAATACTTCAAATCGGACAAAATTACTGATACTAGACAGAATGTTCAAAAATTCATATTTCCCTCTTTAGACCTCCAAATGAGGTGCTTCTGAGTCACTGTGAGTGTCTAGTTTCTCCGTATAAAATTTCATGGCAATTGAACGTCATTTGAGCCACATGTGACAAAATTCAATTTCAGACCAAATGAATAGTGCAATAGACAAAAACCAGAAAAATTATCAATTTTGAAAAATAATTAAATATTCTGTAGACCTCCAAAAATTATGATTTTTAGCTTCCCAAAAAACTCTTAATATGACCTAATTTTATGCCAAATCTTATATCAAAACTAACTCATTTGGCTAAAAAGTGATATAAGGTTCTATTATGGTCAATTTTGGCTCCATATGGGGTACCAAAATTGCTAAATGGATTTCCCTTAGTGTTAGTACCTTTTGGACAAGTCTAAAAGCACATTTAAGACTTGTGTGAGCTGCCCAAATGGTCTCAAATCTCATGCATTTCATTTTGGCCTCTTTATCCACACTTATGCACATTTACATCAAATTTTCAAATTGCATACATTGGCATTACATGCTCAAATGCTATTCTAAAGTTCATACATCATATCCATACACTTATACATCACATAATATCATATTTATACATGTCTCAAGGGTCATATACCATTTACAACACAATATACATCATTATAGTTCCAAAATAGCAAAGGTTAAGTATATGGTCGTCAATCTTCCTTCTTTATTGTTGTTGGCTCCTATTACCATAGCTACTTGGTCCACCTAGCATGTTAGATCATTGGAGAGGAGAGAATAAGATTCAAAGAATCTCAATAGTTCATCTCTCATTCAATCATACATAACATATGCAAAGCAAGCCTTAAAAATGCATGCATAGACATAATACAAATCATGAACATTTAAAAAGTAAGCTTAGCATGTGAACACATCATATAAGATATCTAAGAGCTCACCAAGTGTTTAGATTGGCCTCACACTTCTCCTCATGGATTTTGAACTTGCCTCGCTTATTCTTTACGAGCTTTGGATTCAACCATACTCTGGGAGCCCACTTTGCTTTTAGGAGACTCTTTACTTTGTCTCAACCAAGCTCAAGGGTTCTTGGCTCATCCTCACCATGGTGAAGAGTTCTTGGCCTCTCCACACTCAAGCAAACTCAAGAAACATCATATATTCATTTGAAAACATAACATGACATTATGAAATCATGGCATATAAAAATCATGCTAGCATATTTTTCATGGCTTGAAAATACATATACACACCTTCTAAGACAAGCTAAACACACATCCATGCATGAGAGAAGGTGGAGAGAGCTACCTTGTATATAATTACACACCTTTTCCTTGGCTTTCAAGCCTCCTCTTTTAGCCACATACCCATAAATTGCTGGAGATGGTTTCTCTTGGCCTAGATATAATTTATGGGAGCCAATTAGGTTCATGAAACATATTCTAAGGCCACACAACTTGGTTAAACTCTAGATTGCTCTATAGGCTCCATTATGATCCATAAATGCACCTAATGAAGCAACACCCCTCAAATAATTTCTAGATCTCATTTTTTTCTTTTAAATATGATTCTTGAATCCTTTTAAGTCTCTTGGAGTCATCACATCATTAAAACAAAAGGCCTAGCACCATGTTGCTTCTTTAGGTCATAATATGGAATCTAAGGCACCAAATCACTTTCTATAAATTCTAAAATTTTTCCAAGGCCTTCCTTCATTTTCATTCACCAAATATGACTCAAGAATAGCCTTATAAAATTTAAAACTCTCCCCCACACATAGAACCCTCTTTGGCCTAGACTATGAGCATTCTTAGGCCACTTAGAGTTCTCTTGGGTTTCTTGAAGGAGGAAGCTAGTGGGAGCATCTAAGGTATCTCAAGAACTCACTTATACTCTTAATTAAACTTAGGAAGCATCATATAAGTTCAGAATTTGAAAGGGTGTACTAGAAATCCTAGGTTTTACATCTTGAATCATAATGCTTATTTCATGGTTTTCTTTGCATATTCTTATTTCACTTTATCAAATACCTAAGATTCATGCTTGGTTGGGCTTGAAAATTAGATCTTCCTAGGTTCTTAGTGTAGGTCTAAATGGAGAAGAAAGGATCATCAATATAGCTACCATAGAATGCATTTTTACCTTGTTTCCTTGGTTAGTTTGGCTTAAATCTTGCTTTTTCCAAACTTTTCTCTTCAAATCCAAAAATTCTCCTCTGTTGTTTCTTCAAAAAAACCCTTAAAACTTCAGAAAAATAATGGAGAAGAACAAGGAAAAAGCATAGAAGAGATTGGTAGAGAGAAAGCATGAAAAATAATCAAATTTCCATACTTAAAAGCTTGAATTTCTCCTCATTCTTCTCTTCCCTTGGTGTGCCACTCTCCTAGGGTTTTGCTTCTGATTTGGGACTAGAAAATCTAAAGTGAAATTAAGGAGAGTGTGAGGCACCACTTATATATAGCTAAGGCAAAATGACTTTTTCAAAAATTTCAATTTTGCCCTTCGTACTTTGCATTTTTGTTTTTCCTTTGTTTTAGCACCTTTTTTAGAACCGTCTTCTCCATTATAAAATTTAGATTCTCAATTAAGAAAATGCCTTTGGAATCACTCAAATCGAAGCTAAAACATTTCCGAACAGACCCATCAAAGTTTAGGCACACCAACTTTAGAAAACGTCCACCGGATGGGATTTAACTGTCTCAGGGCTTCCCATGATTTTCAAGGCCTTTGAGAACCCCAAAGAACTCAAAACTTTGATTTAAAAAGCCCTCCTATATGAATTCCAAAATTTGCTCAAAATTACAAAATGCCATTACTTTCACAAACTTTTCGTAAGAAATTGTTTCTTTATTCTAGCTCTATTTTTCTTTCCGTCTGAGCCTGAGTCTAAGATTCTCATATTTAGGAGTCCAGAATGCTTTCCAATTTTTTGGAACCTTAACTACTTCGTTTCAGGGGACTTCCTTTTGTATCCGATGAGTTCCGTTTGTTTATGGAGAAACTATACATTATATTTTTCACATTTTTTCTCATTTTCAGAAAACCAGATATTACAAGAAGCATATGCAGCATCTTAGGGATTTTAGGAACTCATTTAAACTCTTATTTAGGTCTAAGAATTATCATACAAAATCAAATTTTACAAGATGTACATGAAACCCTAGAATTTGCATTATGAAATCTAATAATTTTTTGTTAATTTCCTTTGCATATTCTTAATCTCCACACCCTTTTTTCTTAGATTCATCCTTGGTTCTACCTAAAATTCAATTCCTCCTAAGGTTTCTCATGTTAGGTGAAATGAAAGAGGAGAGGAACCAAAGGTAGTAACCATAAGAAGAGAAATTACCTAGTTTTCTTGCTTGAATCTGGCTTTCTCCAAGCTCCTCTCTTCAAATCTGAAATTTTTCCTAAGTTTCTCCCTTAAATCAAATTTGTAAACTTTATTTTAATCAAAGGAAACAAAGGAGAAAGAAGGAGAGGAGGTGTGGATGTAAGAAAGCATGAAAAACTACCATAAAACCACACCTTAAAGCTTGGATTTCTTCTCTTCTTCTTCCTCCCTTGGTGCACCTAAAACCCTAGCTCCCTTCTCTAAAATTGGGCATAACATTTTGAGTCTAAATGAAGAAGAGAGTGGGGTGCCACCTATATATAGGAGGAGAAAAATGGTTTTTTCAAAAATTCTCATCTTTTCTTCATTCTTGGCATTTTCGTTTCTCCTTTGTTTTATCTCCTTTTTTAGAACCATCTATACATTATAATATTTAGGTTTCCAATTTAATAAAATGCCTTTAGAATCACTCAAATCAAAGCTAAAACCTTCCTAAATGAATCTGCCAATGTTCAGGTACATTGACGTTGGAAAACGTCCACCAAAAGGGATTTAACTGTATCGGGGCTTCCCATGGTTTTCAGGGCCTCTGATAACTCCATAAAACTCAAAAAGTTCATTTAAAAAGCCCTCCTATATGAATTCCAAAAATTGCTCAAAATTATGAAAATGTCATTCGTTTTGTAAGATTTTCATCAAATTTTGTTTCTTTATTCTAGCTCTATTTTTCCTTCTGTCTGAGGCTAGGATTCTCATTTTTAGGAGTTTATAATGTTACTCGACTTTTTTAAGACCTTAACAAATTCATTTCGAGGGACTTGCTTTGAAAATGCATCCATTTTTGTCGTTTAACAAAAATTGGACATTACACAAGGTAGCTCACTCCACCTTTTTTTGTGCATAATTGTTTACTTTACTTGTCTTTGAATGTTTGTATATATATTTCAAGCTATGAAAAATTTTCTAGCATGAGCTCTTACTCTATGGTACCATGATGATGTATTATGTTTTCAAATGATATTTATGATCCTTGCTTTGGTTTGCTTGAGTGTGGTGAGGCTAAAAACCCTTAGCCATGATGAGGATGAGCCAAGAACCCTTAACATTGGTTAAGATAAATTAAAGAGTCTCCTAAAAGTGAGGTTGACTCCTAAGAGCAAGATTGAATCCAAAAATCTCTTAAAAAAATGGGTGATATAACGCCCGATATGTTGTAAAAATACTGAAAATGACTGATTTGAAAAGCAAGTCCCCTAAGATGAGTGATTCAGGGCCAAATAAAATTTGGATAAAATTTTAAATAATAGAAATGAGGATTTGAGCCTTGAATTACCCAAAAACAAGGGCCAGAGTAATTCAAAAAAATTTTCGAAAGGCCAATGGTATTTTCATAAATAAGTACAATTTTAGAAAAACACTTAGGAGAGCTTTTTAACTAAAAATTTTAAGTTGTCCAAGGTTGTTAAAGACCCTAAAAACTATAAAAAGTCCCAAGACCAGTAAAGCCCCTCTGGTGTGTTCTTTCTGACGTTGATTGACCCAAACTTTGACCAGATCGTTCAAAAAGATTTTAGCTCTGATTTGAGTGATTTCAAAGGCATTTTATTAAATTGGGAATGTAATTTTATAATGGAAAATATGGTTCTTGAAAAGGAGCTAAAACGAGCCTAAAACGGAAATGCCACGCACAAGGGATGGAATCATCATTTTTTTGGAACAATTCTCTCTTAATTTCCCTTTATATGTGGCATCCCTTGCTTGGCTCTCCTTAACTAACTTGTTGTAATGTCCAAACCAGAGAGGAGAACTAAGGATAAGGACGCATAAGAGAACTCAAGAAGAGGGAAGGAAAAGGCTAAAGTAAGGTGAGAAAGTTTAGGATGTTCATACTTCTTCCTCTTGAAACTTCTTTCTCTTCTTCTTACTCTATTTTTCTATGGTTTTAATGAAGTTTTGGTGCTGGTTTGGGGTCATACCAAAGGAGATAAATTCAAAATTCAAGAAGGAGGAAAAGGGAAGAGGGAAGAGGAAGAACTCTTGAAGAAGGCTTGATTCAAGGTAAATTATTGACTTTCCATCACTTCTCCTTCTTGTTCCCTTAGTGTGTGTGCTCGGTCATACTAGACCATATGAGGGAAGGAGATTTTGTTCTGAAATAAGAGAAAATTGAGAGTTTTAGACCATGGGGAGTTAGAAAATACCAAGAAATTGCATGGAAAACTAGTGAAATGCAAGTTAGGAAAGTGTAGAGTTTTTGAACATAATTTGAAATTTGGGTTGATTCAAGAATTCCTTAGCATATATGAGTGTTTGTTTGAGTTTCTAAGACTCCTAGGGTGTAACGCTCGAGACATGTATGTATCAAGAATAGAGTTTAATGAATAGAATTATGTATTTTGACCACTTGGGAGCCCACTTGTGTATGTATATTCATGGAAGTGGCATGGTTAATTTGATTTGCATGAGGGTTCAGACCTTATGAGGGACTTAATTATGCTCTACTTATGCTTTCTAAGTTGCTCAAATGTGTGTGGAACAATGGATGGCTCATTTGTACCAAATTTGCCTCTTGTTAGGACCAAAATTGCCATAAGCTTGAGCTATAGCAAAGTCTGACCAAATGACCTCTTCTTGACTTAAAATTTTGCATGCAAGTAGATCTTGCATAGAGCTTTTTGGGAAGTTAAAGATAAGGTCATTTGGAGGTCTGTGGAATTTTTTATGATTTTTCAAAGTTGGTATCAGAATTTCAGATTTGCACTAGCACTGTTCATTTGGTCAGTTGTGAAATTGTATCATCCGAGGGGCAAACGTGGTCCAATGGCTATGAAATTTTATAGTTAGAAACTAGGCATTCACAGCGACTTGTAGCAACTAGAAGCACCTCATTTGGAGGTCTAAGCTGAGAGATATGAATTTTTGAATTTCTAGGACAGTAACAGTAGCACAGCATGACCTGAGTCACTGTTCCATTGAATTTGGGTAGCTAAACGTGCTTTCTCTGGTCTGAATCTATTTTTACCATGACGTTAACATTCATAAATTTCCAAATTGGTATTATTTGCATGGATTGGATTTTTTTGAAATTAATTGGACATTTTCGAAGTTCATAATAGACACTTACATCAGTACCAGCAGCTGTCCGAACCTTTAACCCTTTTCACGTGTCAAATGCTTTTTGTGTTATGTTTCATGGCCTAGAAATATTTTTGGCATAAATTAGACATGTGTATCTTTCCATAATGGCCAAGAATGAATGATTTAGAATTTTGTAGATTTAGTTATGAATTTCCGAAATTATGATAGAAAAACTGAAATTTGGCCGAAAATAATAGTGTGAGTTTGATGGTTCCCTTTGAATTCCATGAAATGTGGCCCAACTTTGGTCATGCAAATGAGTTGTATCTATGTGATTAAATATGAGAACGTGTTGTATGAGCTCATATGGTCTGTGTGACACCAAATAAAATTTTTATACGCGATGTAACGCGAAATAAGGCATTATTTTAATGTCATTTTTCGTTCCTTTTTGTTCAATTGATCATGTGAGACTTAGAAATGATCGGAAGCATGCTAGAAATATATGGTGTTACATAGGGAGCCTCCCAAGTGCCTCATCCATTAAGGAAAAATTCCAAATGTCATATGTCTTTAATGAAGGCATATTTCAGCCAAGAGCTATAAAGATAGCTAAGGGATGTTTTAAATTGTTCCAAGCTTGATTTAGGACTTTATATGATAAAAGAAGATAGGAGAAACCCTTAGAAAAAATTTAGAAGCCTTAGGTTGGGAGATGAGGCAATGGCTTCCATAATGTGACCTTATGAAGTAACATGTACCTAAGTTTGTGAAAGTGAGTGTGTAATGGCTCCAAGGACCTTAAATGAGGTCAAGAGCCCTAGATATGGCAAGAGAATGGAACCAATAATTTTAATTATGGTAGTTGCTTCATTAGGTCATTAATGGAATCATATTGTGACAAATAGAATAAAGTGTATTCTTAAGAGTGAGTTGGATGTCATAGCTTGTTCCAAGAGTATAATTGAGTGTTGTTTATTGTGAATAGGCCAAGGAAATCCAACCCCGCCTCATTGTATTTGTGGAATCAAAAAGGAGAAAGAACAAGCAAAGTAAAGCTTGAATTCTCACCAAGGTAGCTCTCCACTTTTTCTTGTTGCATTTCTTATTGCATATGCGTCATTGTGTGCTTGTGGATATATTTATCTTTTTAATACATGCCACTTGATGTTATATTATTATTTTGGTACCAATATATCTTCTTGAATGTCTTTGAATTGTGGAAATGGCCCATAAGGGTGAGATAGTGGCAAAAGTCCCTTAATATGGGTGAGGAGATGCCAAAAGTCTCATGGCATGGGTGAGACAAGGCCAAAAGTCTTTTGGATATGTGAGACTAAGTTAAAAGTCCCTAAAACCGAGAGTGAGGCAATCCAAAAGTCCTAGAAATGGGGTGAGGCCAAACCAAAAGTCCTTAGAGCTTATTCTTCTACTTGACATGAATTTGTGGCACAAAAATGTGAAAATTGAATGCTTCATAGATAGATTAGTTGCATAATTATACCCTTGACATGTTGTATACCTTGAAAATGTACTTGAATAAGTGTATGAGCTATTGAGATGTAATGAATCTCACCCTCTCCTTTCTCTCATCTTATATGGTTTAGGTCGAGTTCAAGATCCAAAGGATGGAAGCCAAGGAGCTTAAATATCCATCTCTTGGCAAATCTTGCTATTTTTTATGTACTAAAATGTCAAAGTATATATGTATATTTATTTTTGAGCTATGACACCTTAAACAAGTGTAAAACTATATAAAGATAGTATATGTATCAAGAATAGAGCTAAATGAATGGAAATGTGCAATTTGACCACTTAGGAGCCCACTTGTGCATGTATGTTTATGGAAGTAGCATGATGAATTTGAGTTGCATGATGGTTCATACCTTATGAGAGACTTATTTATGTTGTATTTATGCTTCCTAAGTTGCTCAAATGGGTGTGGAACAATATATGGCACATTTAGACCAAATTTACCCCCTTGTTGGAGCCAAAAGCACCATAATCTTGAGCTACGGCAAAGTCTAATCAAATGACCTCTTCTTAACTTAAAATTTGGCATGTGCTTTTTGGGAAGCCAAAGACCAAGTCATTTGGAGGTCTGTGGAATTTTCTATAATTTTTCAAAGTTGGCATCAGAATTTCAGATCTGCAGAATCATTGTTCATTTGGTCAGTTACGAAATTGTGTTATCTAAGGGCAAACGTGGTCCATTGCCTATGAAATTTTATAAGCAGAAACTAGACATTCATAGGTAGCAATTGGAAGCACCTCATTTGGAGGTCTGAGATAAGAGTTATGAAGTTTTGAATTTTTGGAATAGCAACAGTAGTATAGGATGACCTTACTCACTATTCCATTGAATACCAGTAGCTAAACGTGTTTGTTTTGGTCTGAATTTATTTTAACCATAAAGATAACATCCATAGCTTTCCAAATTGGTATCATTTGTATGGATTGAATTTTTATGGAATTAATTAGACATTTTTTAAGTTTATAGCAAACACTTACATCAGTACTAGTAGCTATTTGAACCTCTGCACATTTTTTAATGTCAAGCGCCTTCTGTGTTATGTTTCATGGCCTAGACATATTTTTAACATAAAGTAGACATCTTTAGCTTTCTAGAATGCTATAGTATGTTTGATTTTGATTTTTTTGGAATTAATTATGAATTTCTGAGAAAATTTTGGCCAAAATTGTGTTCATGAATTTTATGTATCCCCTTGCCATACACGAGCTTTAGGCCAATTTTGGAGATGGAAATGAGTTATATCTATGTAATTAAATATGAGAATGTGATACATGAGCTCACATGGTTCACGAGACATCAAATGAAAATTTTATACGAGACGCAACACTAAAATACTCACTTGTTATATGCTATTTTCTTGGTTTATTATGTAATACCTGACATAGGACTTGGAGATAGCATGAAGCAAAGTTAGAAATATATGGTATTATAGGTGAGACAAGTCCAAAATCCACAAGTAAATGGGTGAGGCCAATCCACTTGCTTGGCAAGCATTTGCATATTATGTGTGACTTGTTCAAATGTTGAAAGTGCTTCTTGAATAATTGCACATGACAATATGCCCATGCATACATTTATAAGACTTGTTTTGCATCTTTTATATATGATTGAATGGGAGATGAGCTATTTGAATTCTTTGAATCTCATTCCCTCCTCTCCAATAACCTAACATGCTAGGTGGACCAAGAGATCAAGGAAATGGGAGCTAACCACATGAGAGATGAGAGCTTGACATTAAAATGTCTAGATTTTGTTACTTTAATGCCTTATGGATGGAAATTGATATACCCCATTACTGTATATGGCCTATGACTACTTGAACATGTATAATTATGTTAATATGTGATGTATAAAGGAGAGATTATGTTATGTGATCATTAGAATGTATGTTGAGCATGAAATGGCAAATTTTGCTTCTTGAAAGTTTGACGCATTAATGTATAAATGGAAGTGGAGTAGCCAAAATGAGATGTATAAGGTTTGGGACCATCTGGGCAGCTCATATAAGCCATAATCATACTTTTAGACTTGCCCAAGAGATGCCAAACATCAAGAAAAACCATTTAGACATTTTGACATCCTATACGGAGCATAAATTGACCATATTAGAAATCAATACCACTTTTATCCAAATGAGCTCCTTTTGATCTAAGATTTGGCATGAAATTAGATCTTTTTAAGAGCTTTTTGGAAAGCTAAAGAACAAAATTTTTGGAGGTCAAGAGAATATTTGATGAATTTACAAAGTTGGAAAAAATTCTGGTTTTGGTCTAATATACTGTTCACTCAGGTCCGAAAATGATTTCTATCACTCAAGTCTCCAGTGATGTACAATTGCCACAATATTTTATATGGAGAAACAAGATACTTTCAGTGACTTGTGCCAACTAGAAGCACTTCATTTGGATGTCTAGAGAGGGAGATATGAATTTTTAGAGATTCTACCCAGTATCAGGCTCTCAAACTGACCTCAGGTATTATTTGATTGGGTTTCAAGGTCTGGATATGGCTAAACTGGTCTTGAGTTATTTTTTTCCTCTAGCTAACATCTGTAGCTTTCTAGATTAGTATCATTTGCATATATTAGATTTTTATGGAATTAATTGAACATTTTTAAAGTTTGTAGCAGAAAGATGTGATAGTACCAGTAGATAGCCAGACCTCTACACATTTTTGAATGTCAAACTTCTTCTGTGTGGTGCTTCATGGTATAGATATATTTTTAACATGAATTAGACATGTGTAGCTTTCCAAAATGGCTAATAATTCATAATTTTGATTTTTCTAAAATTAATTATGATTTTCTAAAGTTTGTGACAGAGAAAGGAAAATTCTGGCCGAAAATATATATATGAATTTTATGCTTCCCTTTGCCTTCCATGAATTGCAGACCACTTTTAATGATGAGAATGAGTTGTATTCATGTAATTAAATATCATAATATAATAGATGAGTTCATATGGTTCATATGACACCAAATGAAATTTTTATACGCGACACAACGCTAAAATTCTCATTATTTTAATACCATTATTTTGCCTCTTATGTAGGTTGTATGATGTGAGACATAGATATAGTATGAAATGAGTTAAAAAATTATGGTGTTGTAGATTGCAATGAGAAGAGCCATGTTATCCTTTTTACACCTACGGGATTAATTCAATTGACCCTTTTTATAAATACAGGACTGCATCTAGGAGATCCCACTCAGATCCCGTAAGTGAGTAATACATAGCATGTTTTATCCAATTCAATGCTAATTGAAAGTTTTAGCATTATGTTTTGGTTTTCTATTTTTAAAACACTTTCCTAAAACATATATCAATTAATTGAAAGTCCTATGAAAGTACCTATACTTATGCTTTTATGTTTTATGAACTATACTAAACTGAAAGTACCCATACTTATGCTTTTATGTTTTATGAACTATACTAACTATTGGGATTTTATAATCTCACCATGATTTGCTATTATTTTTCAAAAACTTATAGGTGAAAGAGTTGAGTCAATAAAAGGAAAGTAAGTAAGTGGATATGTATAGCAATATATATTAATTGTTTGATGGTATTGAAACTTGTAAAGGATAAGACATACTGTAAGGAAACTTTTGAAGTATGTAGATGTTTTGACTTATGAAACTATTGTATACAAAGGTTCAAACAAGTAGCTAAAGTTTTAGTGTTGAAAGTATATTAAGCTTAAAGGTAATATGTAAATATCTATGTTAGTAAAAAACATGTTTTATAATTATGAAGTATGCTTAGTAACTTGTAGTTTTGCTCTAACAGTTCTTCTCCAAATTCCTTTGATTTTTTGGTAGAGGCTTAAAGAACATGATGAGGGATTAGCATGTTAAATTTTAGAATTTTCTAAGCTATTTAAGATGTCTAAACTTAGATTCAAACAATGTTAACTTGTATAATGAGGTAAAATAAGGTAGTTATGCAAATTTAACAAGCTAAAAGGTCAAACTAGGGAGATTTCGTGTGAAATTTGATTTATATATATTTAAGACCTTAAAGATTAGATTTGGAATGTTTCATAATTTTTCAAGCTAGTTTGCTAGCCCAAATCCACTCATAGTAGTATGGGTACAAATTGAGACCAAATATAGGAACATAGCAATAAGAATTGGCTTAGTTAAGAGGTAAAGTGAATGAGTTTTCTCTTAAAATTTGGCCACAGTGAAATTAACATATAATTCTTTAAATATGGGAGTTTGATCATTTTTAGACAAGTGGATCTATAATTTCATCTCTTTGAAAATAAGGTTAAAATGGGATGTTAAAATTAGTTCTATGCAATGTCCCTAGAAGTTCTAGTTAACTGAAACTAGAATTAGGTGACTATAACCTAAATCAAGCATCTTCAAGTTTACAAGGGCATTTACCAATTAATAGAACCCAGAAGTTAGTGAATTAGTGAATTAAAGTAAGGAATTGATTAATTGAAAACTAATTAGACATTGGATACACACACACACACACACACATATTCCCCTTTTTCATTCTTATTTTTATCATTAATTCATGTTAGATAGTTGGTCAATCAACCCTAGTTACTATAGTGAAAGAGAGTTATTCTTTTTATATGTTAATATACTCTCTTGAACATTATTATCCTCTTGTCATTTTTATTGTGATATCTATACCTATATATGGCCCCATTATAGTCTTTAAAGACCTTTTGATCTTTGAGTTGTACCAAGAACTATATTAGTAGAAAGGGAGATGAAAAGCAAGCATATGAAACTTTAAACTATGACATGATACACACCACATTTATGAGTATTGGAAAGCTATCTTCTTCTTCTTTTTTACTATAAAACTTATGTATATTATTTAGATTTTCCTATCATGCATATTCTCTACAATTTATGAGGGTGAAGCCTCACCTCTTCAAGAATTTACAATTACTTGATAGGTTAATTATATTTTTCAAATGATCTTTGATTTTACTTGAGGGCAAGCACCATGCTAAGTTTGGAGTGTAATGAGGCCCAAATTAGTATGTTTTTATAAGGCCTTTTAGTAGGATTTAGTAGTATTTTCAATTGATTTTAACCTCTTCTATAGTAATTATTGGTCATTTTGGAATTTACTTGTGAATGATGTAATTAGAGTGTTATTCATTAAAATTCCCAAGTTTAAGACTTATTAGTATGAATTTGTGAAAATTAGCTTTTGCTTAAATTCTTAACCTTGTGTGGCTTAATTTTGTAGTCAATGAAGCTTTTGTTATATCTTGTAATTAGATTAATTTTAGAATAGTTCAATTGCTAGATTTAGTTTTTAATAGTTAAATTTCTTATTTTTGGTTTAATGGTCTCTTTTGTAAGGAATAAAGTTTATATAAATAGTCTAAATTTCTTATTTTATATTCTTCTAATTCACTCAAATATCACTTCATATATATATATATATATATATATATATATATAATTCCTAATTAAAAATTCTTGAATTCATTAAATAAGAATTAAACAGGTCATTACATTTTTTTGGGAATCAATTTATTTTCTCTTTTCTTTACACCATCTATATTATGTTCAATCCTCAACGGGTTATCAAGTGTGACAATTTCATGATTCCATTGGGAAAAATTCAACTGTCAAGCCCATTTTTGAGTTTATTTTTGCAAAATAATAAGATCTTTTCTTTATTTTAATCACCTTATATGTTATTTGCCTCACATTATTAGGTTAAACAACATTCTTGACAACTCCCATGTTTTTTTCTTCCTTTTTTCTTTCCTATCTATTCACTATATATATAGCATGTGATGGTGCAAATGAATTTATTTGCTTATCTATTTTCTCTGGTTAATCTACTAAGTAGATGAGGGACGTGTAATGTTAGAAGGACAAGTTTGTATCCTCTCCTCACACCCGAGCACTCACATATTACTTTATACATATTTTGGGTCCTATGCATAGGTCTAAGTACGCCTTAAGATGGTAGAGTATATTGACTTCCCAATAAAACTTTATGCTTTTTGAGTTATCATGAGGACTTTATTCGAATTGTAACTTGTTATATAAGTTTAGCATGTATAAGATTTTTTTTTCTCTTTTGGCTAAATTTATATAACAAGATGCTCATATTTATGATGAGGACAATTTGGTAACCAATATCCTAATAAGATGTTAGACCAATCTTGAAAACTTGTTCATTGTATCTTTTAGTACTTTAGTGTTTTCATGTATAACTTTCAAAAAACATTGTCTAATGTTGGGATAAACTTAAATTGTCCGAACAAAACCATTTCTTAATTATATATATATATATAATGCTAAATTCATGTTATATTTATGTGACAATTGGGTGTAATATTTTGCACTATAGTGACAATAGTGATCAAAGATGTAGAAATCACTCGATTCTGATTCTTGATCCAAGATGAATAAGTCAAGTCAATTCATTTGGTCAATTATTTGAATTGTAAAGCGAATTGAAATTAAACGAAAATGAACTTTTAAATTGCAGGAACTATGTGAGCCAAGCTAGAAATGCTGATTCAAAAATTCTATCAATTTTGCATTCTTTTTGCCAGATTATGAAGTCATGTCCTTAGTGAACCAACATACCAATAATGTATAATCCCATGTTTCCTCTTTCCTTTTAAATGAAACAACACCAATTTATGCATTTGGCTAATTTGAGGCAATATTGAGACTTTTTAACTACACAAAGAAAGAATGATAATCACGATCGTCTATGTTGTTTGAAATAGCCTCGACATTCATACTCTAGCCGCAAGCAAAGAGTGATTCTATTTCTTTGGCTACAAAAGAAATTTCAAAATTTCCTCCTTGTAGGCATTTCTTCTTCGCCTAAGAGAGAAGTTTTCCCTTCTATTTGTCTTTTTGTGAGCAAGTTCTCTACTTTTCTATTCTCAAATATGACAATAGTTTATGATAAATAGGAGAATAATTAATTTTGAACTTTATTTACTTGTGATTTTTTTATTTATTAACTTATATATGAGATGTGAATTAGACAATTATGATTTATAATTTTTTCTTGTGAGATTTATAATTAAAGTTTTTGTTAATTTCTATTTAAATTTTTCATATCAATAATTTTGTTTTTGCTATAAATATAAATGATTTATATATTATATTCTAAGCTATTTTTATTATATTTTTAAACCATATGATTAGAGATGATTTGCAGTTGAAAATTATCTTCTCACTTATAGTTTGAATAAATATTGATCATAATAGAAATGTTGTTGAGGGATTTTGAGGTAAATCTTATTTTTTATTTAAAAAATATTTTAAATCCATTTTCATACAAAATATTAACCAATATCCTATAGATGATTTAGAAGTCGGAACCAATAGTTATGACTTTGAAATTTTTAAAAAAATTTATATGAATTTTTTCAATATATATTTGGATGTCCAAATACCTTCACATGGCCTGCAGGTAAGGCCTACACACGCAATGCAAGCCTAGCCTAAAGTAGGCCATGTGAAAGTGCAAGCAAGGCCTGCACACTTGCAACCCTTGCCTACACACGCAATGTAGGCCTAGCCTATGCAGGCAAGGCCTGCGCCATAGGCTAGGCCTGCCTTGTTAATTCAAGGTCTTATTAGACTCTAATTTGACAACACGAATAGAATCAAATTTGAGTCCATCCCAACGGCTCCCCCTCGGTTCACTTTTATTTAAATACATGTTCCATTCTTCTTCTTCTTCTTCTTCTTCCAATGGCCCATATCTTTCTTATTCATTTTCTATTCAATTTTCTTTCTACAAGGTTAGTAATTTTTTATTTTTTAAAATTATTAAATTATATTTTATTTATTATTATATTTATTTAACTTGCATATAATGTTTTGGGCATTTAATTTTTTTTTTTACATATATGTTACTTGCATTTGATTTTGTGTTACTTGCAACCCTTGCTTGCACACGCAATGTAGGCCTAGCTTGTGCAGGCAAGGCTCCCCTTCGGTTTACTTGTTTTATTAAATACATGTTCCATTCTTCTTCTTCTTCTAGTTGCATTTATCTTATTGTTATATCTATTTTTTTTTACTTTTTATTGTTATATTTATTTTGTGTCCATTAAATGTTTATGTTATATTTATTTAGGTTGCTTGTATTAATTTTGTTATGAATTTATTTTGGTGATATTTACTTTTTTTGTTGCATTTGGCATACTGCTATTTATTTGTTAAATACTTATTTCATGAATATTTAATTTTTTGTATGAATTTATTATGAGTGAATTTATTATTTATGGTATATTTAGTTTAGTTCATTGATTTTCTTTGATTATATTAATTATGACTACTTTAAATTTTATGATAATATCTACTTTGTTTACATTGCTTTAAATTTTGTTCATATATATATGTGTGTGTTGTGTGTGTGTGTTTTGGTATATTTATATTCATTATAATTATTTTTATTCTTATCTTTATTTAGTTTGCATTTATTATCTTTGACACATTTATTTCTTTTGTTAATTTTTTTTGTAATTATAGTTATTTTATTAAAATTAATTTTTTTCTTATATATTTTTATTTGCAAACATTATTATAAGAAAAAATAATGACTACTAGAAGTGAGATTGTATGTATATTTGCAAATGGATGAATTTTTGATGGCCCAGATGGTGTGACATTTGAATGTGCTAGAGTGAAAATAATGACAATTGATTTAAATATTACTTTGGAGAGATTAAAGCAAATGGTTGGGCAAAAGTTATGACTTTGCCCAAATCAAATTATATCTAAGTTAATATATAGGTGTTTGATGTCTTTAAATCCAACATGATATCAAGCATGTAATTTAGAAGATGATTCAGATGTGCAAGAGATGTGGCAAGTAAACTTGCATTTCTCATCTTAATTAACTAGTGCATAATTGTATGCGTGTATCTTAAATAATGAAATGGATTTGGACCTTGAATCACTACCAAAGGAGGATCATGTTGCATTAACACTCCTATCTACTAATGATGTGAATGAGACAATGGAATAGACATTCCTATTCAGTGTATATCTTAGAGATGTTCATCCATTTGATCTACAAGTCAACGATAGTAGATAGTATAACATTCCTCCTATAGATCACATGTCTCAACTGAGTTCATCCCATCTAGTATTGGGCAATACTTTATCTTAATCTCTCATGATTATAACAGAAGACCTAATAGATAAATTTGAAGATGAAGATGAATATAACTCTACCATCTCTGATGATTATAATGATGACGAAGATGACAATAAATCCAATGCAGAGACCAATGAAACTGCAAGTGAATATAATAACTCGACTCTTACCTTCTTCACACGGGTTAATACAAAAGTAGTAAGTGGTCCCAATTTTCTTGGAAGAGGAGAGCTTATGAATCTTAATGATAATCGAGAGTTAAATGTTGGCATGCAATATGTAGATATAAAGGCATTACATCGTGCAGTCAAACTTTACCCTATATGAGTGCATTACACATTTCATGTGTATTATTCTTCTGCAAAAAATGAAGAATATCAGTGCACTGACTATGGTTACAGTTGCAGTTGGAGGGTTAGAGCATGTAAAAAAGTAAAAAGAACACATTGGGACATCACAAAATATGGGGGACCACATACATGTTTGTCTTCGAGTTTGTCCCAAGACCATCTAAGGTTAGATTCTAATATTATATCATCGTATATTGTGGCAATGGTGATGGACCAACCAGAGGTTAAAGTTTCTCAAATCATTGAGATAATGCAGAATTTATTTGGTTATACTGTGTCTTATAGAAAGAAATGGAAGGCAAAGCACCGTGTTCTTGCCATTACATTTGGAAATTAGGAAACCTCAAGTGTAGTATTGTTTAGGTAGTTGGCTACCATTAAGCATTTCATGCCTGGTTCAGTCGTATATTTTTCAAATAAACAATGTTAGCAGTCTAATCCTAATGGGCAACCCATGGAGATGTTTTGTCACGTATTTTAGGCATTCAAACTATGTATTGATACATTTCAATACCTCAAATTGATTGTCTAAGTTGATAGGACATTCTTGTATAGAAAATATAAAGGCACACTACTTATGGTTGTATTTTAAAATGGTGATAGGAAAGTTGTGTCCCTTACATTTGCTATTGTAGAGGGAGAGATGCAAGGAGCTTGGGTATGATTCCTTTTCAATCTTTGTAAGAGTGTCATCAAGAGTAGAAAGGGGATTTGTTTAATATCATATAGACATCTTTCAATTTTATACGCCGTCTTTGATTCGAGGGTAGAGTGGCAGCCACCAATAGGTATCATGTTTTTTTTTGGACATGTGGCTTGTAACTTGCATAAAGCATATGGAACCAATTGGCTGAAGGAAAAATTCATAAATATTGGACATGCATATAAGCGTCATGTTGTTGATACATGTTTGGTTGAATTAGCAATTTTACATGCCTTTGTAGCTGCTTGGATAACTGATATTCCCAAGGAGCAATGGTCATGGGCTACGACATAGAAGGTCAATGCTATGGTCACATAACAACAAATTTGGCCGAGATAATGAACAGTTCTTCAAGGGCGTCAAGAATTTACCTATAATTGGTCTCGCAAAGGTAACCATGTACAGGCTAAATAGATATTTTGTTGAATGTACTTAACAGGTGTATGTACATATAACGGCCAGTCAAGTATTTATGAAATGCTTATAAAGAAATTGGCTCCAATTGTAACATCCAATTTTCTGAAAACAAGAGAAAACATGACAAACATAATGTACTGTTTCTCTGTAAACGAATAAAATTCACCGGATACAAAAGGAAGTCCCCCGAAATAATGTAGTTAAAGTCCTAAAAAATTTGGGGAGCATTCTAGACTCTTAAATATGAGAATCCCAAGCTTAGACGGAAAGAAAAATAGAGCTAGAATGAAGAAATAATTTCTTACGAAAAGCCTACGAAACATAATGGCATTTTCATAATTTCAAGTAATTTTTGGAATTCACATAGGAGGGCTTTTTAAATGAAAGTTTTGAGTTCTCTGGGGTTCTCAGAGGCCCTAAAAATCATGGAAAGTCCCAGGACAGTTAAAACCCCTCCGATGGACATTTTTGAACGTCAGTTGATCTAAACTTTGACCGATTTGTTCAGTAAGGTTTTATCTCCAAATTGAGTGATTCCAAAGGCATTTTATGAAATTGAGAACCTAAATTTTATAACAAAAAAGACGGTTCTTAAAAAGGAGCTAAAACAAAGGAGAAACGAAAATGCAAAGGACAAAGGACAAAATGAGAATTTTTGAAAAGTGTAACTTATTCCCACCTATATATATGATGCACCCTTATTCTCCCCTCATGTTGCACGACCAAGTTCTGCCCAAAATTAGAGGAAAACCCTTGGGAGAGTGGTGCACAAGAGGAAAGCAAAAGAGGAGGAGGAATCAAAGGTGAGCTCTTCAATAATTTGTATGAGTTACTCACGTGCCAAGTTTACTTTTAAAATGTCCATGGCTTTCATTTTCTCCATGCATGCATTTGTAAAGCTTGCTTTGCACATATTATGTGTGATTGAATGGGAGATGAGCTATTGGGATTCTTTGAATCTCATCCCCTCCTCTCCAATGATCTAACATGCTAGGTGGACTAAGCAATTATGGTGAAGGGGGCCAACAACCATGAAGAGCAAGGAATGACAAGTTTGTGTCTAGTTTTAGCCATTTTAAAACCATAATGATAGTTCATGATGTATATGATGTTGTAAATATATTATGAACCTTGAAACATGTATAAATATGCTATTATGTGATATTTATAACCATGGATATGATACATGAACTTTAGAATACAATTTGAGTTTGTAATGCCCAATTATGCAATGTGGAAGTATGATGTGAATGTGTATAAATGTGGGTTAAATGGCAAAAATGAGATGCATGAGATTTAGGACTATTTAGGCAGACCACACAAGTCTCAAATATACTTTTAGACTTGCCCAAAAGGTGCCACAACCAAGGGAAGGCTATTTGGCAAATTTGGTACCTCATATGAAGCCAAATTTGACCATAATGGAACCCTATGTCACTCTTTGGCCAAATGACCTAGTCTTGATCTAAAATTTGGCATGCCATTAGATCTTATTGAGAGCTTTTTGGAAATCTAAAGATCATAATTTTTGGAGGTATACAGAATATTTGATAATTTTTCAAAATTGGCAAAATTCATGGTTTCTGGTTTGCTGCACTATTCATTTAGTCTGAAATTTTGTTTTATCACACAAGGCTCAAATAATGTCTAATTGTCACAAAATTTTATACAGAGAAACTAGATGATCACAGTGACTTGTACCAACTGGAAGCACCTCATTTGGAGGTCTAGAGAGGGAGATATGAATTTTTGAAGTTTCTATCCAGTATCAGTAATTTTGCACAACCAGAAGTATTGTTCCATTGAATTCCAAAGTCTGGGCTTGGTGAATTGATCTGGAGATATTTTTTCTCTCTATCTAACATCCATAGCTTTCCAAACTGGTATTATGTTTATAGATTGGATTTTTTTAGAAATAATTGGATATTTTCAAAGTTTTCTACAAAATTCTGTGACAGCTCTAGAATTCAGTCAGACCTCTGGACTATTTTAGATGTCAAACATCCTCTATGATGGAAGTTATGGTATGTACATATTTTTAGCATGAAGTAAACATCCCAAGCTTTCCATAAAGATCAAGATTGTATGATTTTAATTTTTCTAGATTTAGTCATGATTTTCCAAAGTTTTGTCAGAAAATGGAGCACATCTGGCCAAAATTAAATAAGTTGATTTCATGCTTCATTTCGGTTTCCACGAGTTGTGGCATGATTTTGTGATGCAAATGAGTTGTAATGATGTATTTAAATATAAGGATGCATAGCATGAGCCCACACAGTTCAAGTGACACCGAAATAAATTTTTAGATATGATGCATAGCAAAATTAACTCCATTCTCCTTACTTTTTCTATGGGGAGCCTATATGAATCATGATAGAATGCCTAAGAATGACATGAAATGAGTTAGAATTTATGGTGTTGCACCAATTACTCAAGCTATCTCTACATGTGTTGCCCATGCATTTGATAGGAGAGTAGCATATTTTAAGGTTGAGGAGCCATACGATGTCCAAATTTATTAATTTGGTTGATGTTGCAAAGTGAACTTAGTTGAGCGAAAATGCGATTGTAACGAGTTTCAAATTGAAAAATACCTATGTCAGCATGTTATTGCAGCTTGTGGTAATGTTGGTCTTGACTATTTATAGTTTATTGATCATGTTTTTCGGTTAGAAATAATGTGTAGTGCATATAGCAATGAGTTTCAACCTATTGGGGTGAAATTCATTAGGCACAGATAGATTCGCCAAAGCTAATTCCCCTATCCATTGATGATTCGAGCAAAAGGCTACCTTCATTCAACACGCATACGCAATGAGATGGATTGGATACTAGGTCAACCAAATAAGTGTGGGTTATACAAAGAAGTTGGTCATAATTGTTCCACTTGTCCACATTGTCACCCCACTAAACAATAGTAGGACCAAAATTTTTCATATATATGTATAAAATATTGGTTGCAATGTATGAGTTAGGACCTTGCTTTTGAATATATCTTATTATTCATGAATGTGTGTATATATAAAAACTTATCTTGAAAATATATATAAGTTGGGACTTTACTTTTTAATAGATAATATTTTTTTATACAATAACTAATCAATGTTGTCTTTGATGATTAAGACTTTCATATTTTGTATTATTTATAACATAATGAGATATGCAGGAAGTTTGGAGTAATGGCACGTCCACAACAGGTTATCCATTCAGGCCAGATGATGACTCCCTTTTATACCTCTAGACACAACACGTGTCACAAACTGTATGGCTTGGGCGCATAAGATACTTTCATACTTATAATGCTTCATACTTAATTTGATTTAATTGTAATATTGTACATATAATGTTTTCTATTTTTTCGTAAGATGACTGAGTGCTTCGACCATGATGTGTCATGCACAGTTATCGGCTCCCCCCACCTCCTTTCGCTATTTTTGACTATCTTCAACAGGCTAAATTCTATGGTGCCGCCTAATTAGGCTAGTTTGAATATGCTTCATCACTTGTGTCGGCACTTGTGGAGAGATGGCGCTCCGAGACCTATACTTTTTTTTTCACACTACTCGTAGAGAATGCACGATCACTTTGGAAGATGTTGTTATATAGTTAAGCCTTCTTGTACAGGCCTCTCATGTACGGGAAGGCCTGTCATTGGTCACACAAACTTTATATGACCACAAATATGTAAATGGCTACTTAGAATTATACCCCTAGATGACAAAATAATTGGACAAAGGATTGTCATTAGTTGGTTGGCTGAGCACTTCAATGAACTGTCAGATGATATAAATGATGAAGATATGCAATGATTTGCGCGTGCATATATATTAAGGTTGATTGGTGGTTTTCTGATGCCAGGTTAATCTAGTCACAAGGTATACTTGATATACCTCCCATTGTTGTGGGATTCGAACAAGTACGCGAATATAGTTGGGGATTTGCACTATTAGCTTACTTGTACAAAGAGTTTTGCAATGCAACTAATCTTGAAGAATAGGGTATAGGTGGTTGTCTGACTCTACTTCATTTATGGGTATAGGATAGATTCCCAATGTTAGCACCACAAAGACCTCTACAGCCAAATCCCTAAACAGATATCTATCCATTACTACCTCTTTTAGGGTTTAGGTAAGACATGATCAATTATGTGTACATACTACATATATTCAAAACATTATTTATTTCTCTATCAACATGTTGTGATATATTTACTTTGAACTATAGATAAAAAAATGTTGGACAACCTTCTCTTTTTGAGGTCATAGCCTTATGACAATGTCAAATTTTATTAGATGCAATACGAGATAATGAGGTTTTTTTACTTCGCATAAATTGATTTTTATTAAATCAACTATTGTATATGATGTATTAATTATGCCATTTTCATGTTTTGTGTATAGATCATTTGGTAGCCATATGAATCAGATAATATGCGAGAACTTATTCCATAATATTGTTTAGTATCTCGAGACATTTGGCTAGCTTCAGTGCTCGTCATTTGCTTTCATATTATCGAGTGACACCACCCAAATCGTGTGCTTCGCCAGTTTGGTAGGTAGCAGCTAATCCCCACTTCTCCAATCAATTTAAGGACTTGCCATACATTATAGTTGTGAGGAAAAACATCAATGAATTGATAAGAAGAGTATATAGACTTTGTTAAGGTATGGAATGCATAGTAAAATGCCTTATTTCAGGCGCCCATAGCTTTAACACCTATGAATCATACTTCTAAGTATATGCGATGGTATTGGACCCGCACTTGTTGATGGATCTATCCCGCTAATGGTGTTGCTGGTTTTGCGATATATTTTTTATTTGTCATTTTTACTATTTTTTTTCTTAATATATAATATATCTTTATTTTACTAGCATAATTTTTTTCCCAAGCCGATATTAATGATAACTTCTATAGGTTAAGCATTCAAGACTCTTTGCAAATGGACCATCGTAACTATCAAGAGAGAGTGAGTCAAGATCAAATGAATATTTTACTAGCTCTTGGAGAACAACGTTTCATGATGGTCTCCTAGCCTACTCTACCTGCAACGGATTTACCATGACCAGAAATTCCAAGGTAGGCCAGGTGAGAGATGTGAAGGTTACATATCAACTTGATTGCCTATTATTGACCCTGATGAACAAAATCATCCAGGTATTGGTGCTTCAATATCATTTGCTCTAGATGGCGGTGCTATGACATAACAACACTTTAGTACAGTTGATCAATTTTCTTCTATGCCAATTAGCTAATATGCAGACTTTGGAGAAGCTAGTCCTTCCTATCATATGCCACATTCACCAATGTCTCAATTTGAATCTCTTGGTCCCTCTCGATTTAAGTCATTCATGTCATTTATTTGATGACCCAATGATCTTCAATGATGAATACGGTGGTCAATTTTTTGAAATTGGGGGATTGTCACATTATGGATTTGTGACCCCTCAGCATCTAATTCTCCTTGTGTATTTTTTCATATTTTATCTAAATTCTTCATTGCCTACCGCTATTAACAATCCACCATATCAACAACATGAAGAACATGAAGCACTTGTAGGTCAAGGGCAACCACAACGTGAAAGGCGAAGAGTTTGTTATGGTACCTACAGCTATTACTTTTGATATATATACATATATCTATATGATCGAATAAATTATCTTTTTGTATATTGTTAAAAAATAACATTGGTGGTATTAATCTAGTTTATCTCATATTTAAAAGCATATTATATTGTTATTAATTTTTAATGCAAAAATTTGTAATTTTATTTATATCTCTATGCAATTTTCTTCATTTGTTCTATTTTAATTTATTTAATTCCTGAATAATTATGTTTTATTACAACTTCTTTAATAATTATTAGTATTTATTATCTAAATAAATTTATTAATTAATTATTATATAACTAATATTAATTATTAATTATTAAGTAATTAATCATACAAATTAATCAATCATTTTAACCAACTAATCATACAATTATTATTTTTTAATCATTTCAAGTACTTATTAAATAAACACTAATTAATTTTAACTAATTAATCATTCAATAATCATTACTTACTAATTCTATCATAACAACCATAACTAATTTTAACTACTTCATTATATAATAATTATTACCTAATTATGTATTAATCATTCACTTATCATTAATTAATTATTACCTTCTTATTACTTCTCACAAATCCAATTTCTTTCTCTTAACGCCACACCAAACCTAGATCCAACTTTGATGATTTGTACAGGATTTGGGTGTAATAATTTTTACAAATATAGATTTAACTAAAAAATCAAATAAAATAATGTATCCTAATCAAAAAGCCTGTTGTTGAAGCATGCAATGACATTAGTAGCGACTGTAATTGGTAATGTATACTTCCAAGGCATTTATCAATGGAGTTTATTTTATTTCCTTTATATGTGTAATATTGTGTAATGATAATGATATGAAAAATTTATTTTGGCCGATTGATTTAAACGACCTTTCACGCGGCATAATAAGGAACCATATTCTCTCTTTTGCTCTGTCCTGATTTATAAGAAAGAGAAAAATAAAATGGGTGGGATTCAATAAAATCTATTCATAGGGCCAATATAACCTCTTCAATTTAAAAGAAAATTTGTTAAATTTACATTCAATGAATTCTACTTATGTGAGTCTTAGATAAGGCAATAGATTCTCTCCAAATTTTTTAAAACAAATTGTTAAAAAAAAAGATATATGGGATGAGATTTACTCTTTTTCTTTTTCTCCGAATCTTCTCATAAACATGAGAAAATTCTAATTCCTTATCTATATTTATTATACCTTTTTTCTCTCCCACTTAATTAGATCAGAACCGAAGAGAATCTTTGGCCCATAATAAGGACAAGGGAATAGAGGGCGAAGAGGGAATCAAACTGGCCAACATCAAAATATTCTGATATTTAGATGCCATTTAAATGAAAACCGTTGAATCACTATGTTTACAAGTTCAGAAGCACCCAAGCTTGGTATTATGAACTGGGAAATATCACTATCACTAAATTTAAATATAACACAATAATTTTTATATAAAATAATATAGTTAATGTGATAAAGTGCATCACAATGGTTTCAAATTATTATTTAAATATAAAAGTTAAATTAATAATTAATTTTTTAACGTTTAAAAATAAAAAAATATGTAAGAGCCCTTAATTAATTTCAATAACCATCTCTTATGTAAGAACCCTTAATTAATTTCAATAACCATCTCTTTATTAGTTAGTGTTTATTCAAATTTATTTAATTAATATAAGATTTTGAGATTAAGAAATTAAAACACTTCTAACATTTGAAAGTTATATATACTCAAATAGATAATATAAGAGAGGGAAGTTAATATACAAATGGGTAGATTCCACTACTTTTTTTTATTATTTTTAAAGTAAAAGTTGTTAACAATTTATTTTTACATCAAAATGCACATAATTTTTTTAAATTTTAAGTCATATGTAAATAATATATTAATTTTTAAATTTGATAAGGAAATTCTTAAATTTAAAATTATATATGAGTAATTCTTTACCATTAGTAACTTAATTAGTTCACTAACAAAAACATGACACATCAAAAAATTATCTGTACAAAATTTAAAATTTAAAAGATTATTTGTATAAAAAATGAAATTTGAAGAATTCATTTATTTAAACATATCACTATTTTTATTAGTAAATTAACAGGTTCATTGAAGGTAAAAATTATCTGTATACAATTAAAAATTTAAAAGATGTATAATTAAATTTTAAAAATTAAATATTATCTGCACATAATTTAATAAATTTAATATATTTTAGTCTTATTTATATATTAAAAAATATTTAACATTTTAGAAAATGTCACATTTTCAAGGCAGACCTGCTAATGAAGCCTTATTTTAACAACCCAAATTGTGTATTACACCGATTTATCCAGCACTCGTGGCCCAACAAACTGGGGGCCGTACATTTCGATCTTATTCCAAGGACGTCCTCTGCGAGGCTAGTAGCTTCCCGAAACAAACCAACCGGTTTCTTATCCGACACTTTTACCGACTCACGAGGGGCAGCAGCCACTCGAATTCTACTACTACTCTGTTCTGTCTCTAGCAACTCTAATGGCCGAAACCCCAATCCGATTCGGCATTCTTGGCTGCGCCGACATTGCCCGCAAGCTTTCACGTGCCATAACTGTCGCCCCCAACGCCACTCTCTACGCCGTCGCGAGCCGCTCCCTCGACAAGGCTTCCGCCTTCGCTGCCGCCAACGGCTTCCCTCCCGGATCGAAGGTTTACGGCTCCTACGACACCCTCCTCGACGACCCCAATGTCGACGCCGTCTATGTCCCACTTCCCACCAGCTTGCACGTGCACTGGGCCGTACTTGTCGCTCAGAAGAAGAAGCATTTGCTGCTGGAGAAGCCTGTGGCTCTCAACGCCGCTGAGTTTGACGAGATTATCGAGGCCTGTGAATCCAATGGGGTGCAGCTTATGGACGGTACCATGTGGATGCACCATCCCAGGACCGCTAAAATGGCCGAGTTCTTGTCCGATGCGCGCCGTTTTGGCCAACTCAAAACAGTACGCAATTTCGATTAGAGCTCTGCTATTTTCTGATTTATTATTTGGATTTTGTTCTAGACTTTGTTAAGCTTAATTTTTTTATACCTGTTTCAATTGCTGTTGGCATTCTTTCGTGTTTGAGGCGTCGTTTGGAACTAATTTTTTAGGGCGGGTCAAAACTTGACTACTCACATAAATGGTAAGGAGAGAACAGATAGTACTTTTTAAAAGCTTAGGAATATAAAAAGGCGTCACAAGGTCAATCTCTTGATTTGGTTCAAGTCATAGTAAAACTCTAGGCGGGGTGTTTGGTACACCATCATCTTTATGTGTTATGTTCCTGTAGGATAAGAGAAGTCTTTTGACTAGCAAGAACATTTACAGATTTTGTCCTTTAGCTGAACTGATTCGTTGGTACGGCATCTAAAATTACTGAGATGATTAACTATACAATACAGAGGATGTATATGTTGTAACCGAGGATTGGGCCTACGACTTGAAACTACAGCTGAATTGGGACAAACAAAACTATTGGCGCTGAGTTTATACATAACCTTCGGTTTCATTCACATTTCACATGACTGGTTCACATAGTTTCATCATGGATAATGAATCTAGTTTGTTCATCCCATGTGTGCTAACAATTGGGTAAAATTGTCAAGATCCTGTGCAGAAATTTTGTTAACTGATCTGGCCAAGTGACAACTTACCAAATTTTTACCACATGAAAAATTGTACCATCTAAAGTGAAATACTATTTACATTTTGGAAAACTTTGTGAGAAGAATAAGCATAAGTAGAATGAAAATTTTTTTTTGAATACCCAAGGATTTACTTGAGTTCTGGTCTATCTCAAGTTAAATATGATGATTTTTAACAGTTCATGTGAAATAACAACGCAAATGAAGCTCAGCTCTAATTTTCTGCCAAAAATGGTGAGCAGCATTTTATGGTTGTTTAGGTTCAATGTAGGACAATTTTTTTTTTTTTTCTTTTGATGCATCACACCTTTCTTCAGTATTATGGAAATGGCGCATTGAAACTTATTTCCATGAACCAAAGCTTCATATTACACATTACTCTTTGCTTTACCTTTTTTTTTTCACAAAATAAAATTTACATATTCTATCCATTCTCTACAAGTCTCAACAGGCTAGGATCAAGCGAAGCTGCAGCTTACTGCAATCTAATTTTCTAAGTACACTGTCACTTACACATACAAACACACACAGCAGAGATCATGTCTTTTTTTTTTTTTTTTGGTAACCTCTTGGGTTCTTGTCAAGATAATGTGATACACTTGCAAATATGATAATTATGATGATCACAATTGTAATGAAATTTATTTCAGTCCCCACCGCTCAGAAAAAAAGGGAAGGAAAAAGAAAAGAGGGGGAGGGGGACTTTATGAGAAAAACAGTAACAGGGTTGATTGCATTGTTGTGTGAAAACAGTAGGGCCAATGCGATTGATAATTATTTCTGTTGCTGGTATGCAGTTTGAACACAAATGGTATCCTCGTTGTGCCATTAATTCTTTGTGAAGTTTCTAGTTCCTGCTTGTTGTGCATTTGCTAATGTGTTTTGGAAGGTCTTCCTTGTTAATTGCCTTCGACATCGTGCATTGTTTTTTGATGCTGGGGCATTGCCATTTACAATCTGTTATACGAGTTAAATCATGAACTTTCTTTCTCTTTTGATTTAACATCTTCTTATGATTATATTAAGCAGACAAGTTCAGAAACTTTGTATTCAGAAGCATTTCTGAGTGGTTTCAAAATCCAATAATCCTATTTCTCTTGTTTCAACCTCATTCTTTTCCATTCTTAAATCTAATTCTGTCACATGCTTATTGTCTTATCCTCTTTCGCTGCATCATTATTACTGTCTGATGAAAATTTGATGCTTCATTAAAGCTATTAGGCATCACATGCTGAGAGTTGATTTGTGGTTTATTTGTCATATTTGTTTATGTGAGTTCTTGTAATTTGAGACTAGAAAAGTGTCAAATTCTGCATCAATAAGCTAGATTTTTGTGGTTTGGGTTGTTTTCACTTTGCAGACTTGTGGTTCCAAAATTGATGTTATGCTACTATGAGGCTTGCCCTGTTCGTATAACACTGCCCAATGCTTTTAATGCTGTTAAATCTCAAATGAAAATTTCCAAATCCCATATGATTTCCCCTATTTTCCCACATTTCATCCAATTCCATCTCAGAATCCCGAGCTCCTCTCTTCCCAACCAAGCCCCACATTGCCCAAACTCTTTCCTAATTGTCCAATCCAGGTTAAACAACTCCTATTACCCCAAATCTCTGCCAAGTCTATCGCAAATTCTCTAAGCCCTCTATTCCTAACCAAGCCCTGCACTTGCCAAATTCTTTCCTAATAGCTTAAATTAACATTCGTAATTTCTCCCATTTCTATCTTAAAAATCCATACCCTTATCTTCACAATTGAACTACAAAATCTCCAACTTCTTGTCTAATCCATCAATTTAACATCACCACATTCTTGCCTTATTATGAATTCTTAGTTCTAAGTGTTTCTTGGGGTGGAATTGGGAGAAATTTGGAAAAATCATATGGAATTTGGGATCATCCATTTGAGATTTATCTGAATTAAAGCACAAGGTGGTGCTGTGGTAATAGAGTCAACATCATGGTAGTGGAATGTCAACTTTTGAACCACATGATAGCAAAATGTAACCGGTTTAAACCACTAGATAGTAAACTGTATTTTACCCTTTATTATGTGATTGATATGGAATCTATTAGTGTTGTGATTGGCCCTTGAGGTATCTTGTGAGCCAAAACATTATTAATATAATAAAATCTTTTATTTTATGTATTTTCTTTAGTAATGGTTAACACTTTACAGTGATTAGATTTTCCTCCTTTATGTTTGGACCAGCTTGCAGATTTGGTGATACAGAGACTCTAGGCAGAAGTAGTAATTCTCTCAGAAATTCTTATTCATTATCATCATTACTCTTCTCTCTCCCAAGTCTCTTGCTTATACTAGTCAGAGCAGTTGGGGAGTTACAGTTGGAATCGCAACTGTTATAACAGAGTATAATGGACAATTTTTATTCATCAACTAACTCTTACTGCTAATTCTTTCTATTTTCTAATTTCACATTATTGTTGTAGTTGTGTATAGTGTTAAAATCTGGAAATTGTTCTTGGGTAGGTGATATAAGGATTCGCATGTGGCATCTTCTTGATTATCATGCTTCTATTGGACGAGCACCTGTGTCTGAGGCATGTTTCCACTTTTTACTAGCTTACTAGCCAAAATCTCTTGTGTCCCAAGCTAAAATACCCTTGGTCATCAACCTCAGGTAAGATAGAATTGGCTAGAATAGTCTCCCCATTATGCTTCTTCAATAGTGACACATGAAACACAGGATGGATTCTTGTATTTTGAGGAAGTTCCAACTTATAAGCTACTTTTCCCACCCTTTGGATGATCTTGTTGTGAACATAGAACGTGGCAGCTAGTTTGTGGAGAGCTGAATTGTTGAGTGTTCCTTCTAAAAGGATGGAGCTTCACATAATCTAAATTTCCCACATTGAATTCTCTTTCTCTGTTCTTCTCCTATTTGTAACTTTTACCATTCTATTTTGGGCTCTTTGCAAATGGTGCTTAATGTTACGACATTACGGTTTTGGTATTTCAAGGGTATTTTTATTTTGTATTTATTTTCTTCTCTGTCATGTATGAGCTGTCATTTGATACAATTCTTTTCTTTTCTCTATTTTTTCCTTCTTGCCACTTGGCATTGTAACATTGGTTTTCTGGTACCTGAATTTGGCTATTTAAGCTCATGCCTATTTAGGTTATTGGACAATAGATAGAAAAATATAATTTGGCTCAGCGTATAGTGCTCTCTGCTCTCTGATCTTACTTGGTATCAGAGCCGCGTAAAGCTAACGCTGATATGGCTACATAATCTGACCCAACCGCCTCATC
Organism: Erythrophleum ivorense; assembly: GCA_026724425.1. Taxonomy (NCBI): domain Eukaryota; kingdom Viridiplantae; phylum Streptophyta; class Magnoliopsida; order Fabales; family Fabaceae; genus Erythrophleum; species Erythrophleum ivorense. The sequence continues at coordinate 39,873,524 of JAIUCV010000008.1, read as the reverse complement.
AAATAGTTCTCACTCAAATTCGGTTGTTAACCCCAGTAATTCCACAAACAATTAGCCGACAAATCCCTTCTTCAAAGGATCGACTATTTCGACCTCTTTCAGCCAAACGGTTGCTGTGAAGTTGGATGAATCCAACTATTTGTTATGGCAATCGTTGGTTTTGCCCTTAATTAGAGGCAACAATCTTGAGGGATATATTACCGGTACTCTTTCATGTCCATCGCCGACAATCTCTGAAGGTGCAGAGATTAAATCGAACCCAGCGTATTCTGAATGGATTATGAATGATCAGTTACTGCTTGGTTGGCTGCGCAACTCCATGACAACTGCTGTTTCATCTCAGCTGGTAAACTGTAAGACCTCGATGGAAGCCTGGAATGAAGCTCGTGAGCTAACGGGTGCTCAAAACAGAGCACAGGTGTCTCTCTACAAGAGTGAACTTCACCGTATATGTAAAGGGAACATGAAAATGTCCCAATATCTGGACAAGATCAGATCTTTGTCTGATGGACTTGCGCTTGCAGGCCATCCAGTGTCTCTTAGTGACTTGATCATGGTGGCGTTAAATGGATTAGATTCTGAATATAATGCTATTTCTGTTCTTTTAAATTCTCGAACTGATCTCTCCTGGATTGAACTTCGGGCTAACCTTCTGCAATTTGAGAAAAGGATTGAACAGGTTCATAGCATGGCTAATCTGAATCTGGGTGGCTCCACAAATGTCATGGCTAACTATAAGCTGATCAAAGTGCCTCTCGTGGAAACTGGTGAGGAAATTATAACAGAGGAGGAAGAGGCTCAAGAGGACGAGGCAGAGGCTCTCGCAACATGAAGCCTGTCTGTCAAGTGTGTCATAAAATAGGGCACACGGCTGATGCATGCTATTACAGATATGATAGAAGTTTCTCATCCTTTGCTGAACGAAAGAACTCCAACAATACCTCCTCAGCCTTCTTAGCTTCACCACGAACAGTTGTAGATGACAGTTGGTATGTTGACAGTGGAACGAGTAATCACATTGCAATCAATGATCAAATAGCCACAGATACTGATAAGACTGGTGGTAAGGAGAAAATAGTTGTTGGTAATGGTAACATTGTTGATGTTGTTAAATCTGGCTGTGGTATGATTAAAAGTGAGAATGGTATTCTTCAAATGAAAAAAATCCTGTATGCTCCTCAAATTTCAAAAAACTTGTTAAGTGTTTCTCAACTGACTCGAGATAATAATGTGACTGTTGAATTTGATAATGCCTATTGTTATGTGAAGGATAAAGCAACTGGTGAGGAAATTATAACAGAGGAGGAAGAGGCTCAAGAGGACGAGGCAGAGGCTCTCGCAACATGAAGCCTGTCTGTCAAGTGTGTCATAAAATAGGGCACACGGCTGATGCATGCTATTACAGATATGATAGAAGTTTCTCATCCTTTGCTGAACGAAAGAACTCCAACAATACCTCCTCAGCCTTCTTAGCTTCACCACGAACAGTTGTAGATGACAGTTGGTATGTTGACAGTGGAACGAGTAATCACATTGCAATCAATGATCAAATAGCCACAGATACTGATAAGACTGGTGGTAAGGAGAAAATAGTTGTTGGTAATGGTAACATTGTTGATGTTGTTAAATCTGGCTGTGGTATGATTAAAAGTGAGAATGGTATTCTTCAAATGAAAAAAATCCTGTATGCTCCTCAAATTTCAAAAAACTTGTTAAGTGTTTCTCAACTGACTCGAGATAATAATGTGACTGTTGAATTTGATAATGCCTATTGTTATGTGAAGGATAAAGCAACTGGTGAGGAAATTATAACAGAGGAGGAAGAGGCTCAAGAGGACGAGGCAGAGGCTCTCGCAACATGAAGCCTGTCTGTCAAGTGTGTCATAAAATAGGGCACACGGCTGATGCATGCTATTACAGATATGATAGAAGTTTCTCATCCTTTGCTGAACGAAAGAACTCCAACAATACCTCCTCAGCCTTCTTAGCTTCACCACGAACAGTTGTAGATGACAGTTGGTATGTTGACAGTGGAACGAGTAATCACATTGCAATCAATGATCAAATAGCCACAGATACTGATAAGACTGGTGGTAAGGAGAAAATAGTTGTTGGTAATGGTAACATTGTTGATGTTGTTAAATCTGGCTGTGGTATGATTAAAAGTGAGAATGGTATTCTTCAAATGAAAAAAATCCTGTATGCTCCTCAAATTTCAAAAAACTTGTTAAGTGTTTCTCAACTGACTCGAGATAATAATGTGACTGTTGAATTTGATAATGCCTATTGTTATGTGAAGGATAAAGCAACAGGTCAGGTTCTGCTATTGGGCATGCTTAATGATGGATTATACAAAGTACTTTCTGGACCCGATAGGAAGCTGGTGAAACAAGGAGGAGTTGCTGTTTATGCTGCCTTTACTGATGATAAACAAAATAAAAAGTGTTGTAATCTGTCAGAAAAAGAATTATGGCACTGTAGGCTAGGGCACCCTTCTATAAGGGTTTTGAATCAAATTTTGAGTAAATGTAATGAAAAGATTAATGTTAATGAAGATCTTAGTTTCTGTGAAGCCTGTCAGTATAGCAAGAGTCATTCTCTGCCCTATAAAGTGTCTCATTCGCATGCATCTAAACCTCTTGAGTTGATACACACTAATCTTTGGGGTCCAGCACCTATATCCTCTATCAATGGATTTCGTTTTTACATAATCTTTTTTGATGACTACACTAGATACACATGGCTTTATCCTCTAAGACACAAGAGTGAAGCCTTAGCTGCCTTTAAACAGTTTAAAGCTCTTGTTGAAAACCAACTTAATTGCAAGATTAAGATTCTCCAAAGTGATGGTGGTGGAGAATATCAAAGTTTTACATCTTATACTCAAGAGTCTGGAATTCATTTTCGTCATTCTTGTCCTCATTCCTCTGAACAGAATGGAAGAGATGAACGAAAGCATAGGCAAGTTGTGGAAATGGGATTAACACTTTTAGCTCAAGCTCACATGCCTCTTCGGTACTGGTACGAAGCTTTTCAGACTGCTACACTTCTAATTAATGTTCTACCTACTATTGTTTTAGGAGGAACAAATCCTTACATGATGATTCATCAGAAACAGCCAGACTATAAGCAGTTAAAAGTGTTTGGATGTGCTTGCTATCCGTGCTTAAGACCTTATAATGTTCATAAATTTCAATTCCATACTACCAAATGTGTCTTTTTGGGTTATAGTGGCATTCACAAAGGCTACAAATGTTTAAGTTCTACAGGAAGGATTTATGTGTCAAGGCATGTTGTATTTAATGAAGTTGAGTTTCCTTTTGCTTCAGGCTTTCTTAACACTAAACAAGAACCTGAGACTCAAGTGGTTCCATCTTCATTTTTCAAGATAGAACTATCAAATAGAGGAAACAAATCAGAAGAAAATTACAAGATCACATCAACAAATGACAGACAATCTGGAGAAAGTAGTGATCATCAGTTACAGCAAAACATATCAGTTTCTCAAACCATAAATGAGTCTGAGCAAGCTTCAGATGCAAATTCCAGTAAATTCTACAATCAAAATGAAGCTGAAATACAATCTCATAAAGATGATGGACTCTTATCCAGCCGTGAAGTTGAATTAAGCTCCTCTACTAGTAAGGATTGTGATGAATTACAGCAAGAAAGCATTAGTCCTGAAAGTACTAGACCTCAATCAGTGCATCCAATGGTTACCAGAAGCAAAAGTGGTGTTCTTAAATCAAAATTCTCCTCATTGTGTATGATTGTACAACAACAGCAGTTCAAAGAACCAACCTGTATTAGAGAAGCTCTGCAATCTGTTGAATGGAGGAAGGCAATGAACGAAGAATATAATGCCTTAGTGAAGAATGAAACGTGGGAATTAGTGCCAATGTCCACACATATCAAACCAGTAGAAAGCAAGTGGATTTTCAAACTCAAATATCACTCAGATGGATCTGTTCAACATCATAAAGCAAGACTAGTAGCTAAAGGCTTTCAACAAGATCTAGGTATTGATTTTACTGAGACCTTTAGTCCAGTGATTAAATTAGCTACTTTGAGAATGATTCTAGCAATTGCTGTTACCAAGAACTGGGTGATTAGACAATTGGATATTAATAATGCTTTTTTGAATGGTTTGCTACAAGAAACTGTTTACATGTATCAACCAGAAGGCTTTAAAGATAAAACGAAGTTGGATTATGTGTGTAAACTAAAAAAGGCTATTTATGGTCTGAAGCAAGCCCCAAGGGCCTGGTATGAGAGTCTTCGCAATGTCTTATTAAAATGGGGTTTTCAAAATTCAAGAAGTGATTATTCATTATTTTATCTACACACTAAAACACAAGTTATATTTGTTTTAGTTTATGTAGATGATATAATTATCACTGGTAGTCATGCTTCTACACTTGATCAATTTGTAAAAGAATTGAATAAGTTGTTTGCTCTTAAAGACATAGGAAATCTGAATTATTTTCTGGGAATTCAAGCGATTCGTGATGATAATGGCCTACATTTGTGTCAAGAACGATATGTTTTGAATATGTTGGACAGATTTGGTATGACTCAAGCTAAACCCTGTTCAACTCCTATGGCATCTGGAAAAATTATATCTAAACATGAAGGTGTGTTAATGGCTAATGCTGCTAAGTACAGGAGTGCTATAGGAGCATTACAGTACCTTACAAATACAAGACCTGATATATGTTTTGTTGTAAACAAACTCAGTCAATTCTCTAGTGCTCCTACTGAAACACATTGGCAGGGAGTTAAGCAAGTTTTTAGATATCTTAAGGGCACAACCAAATATGGTATTCTGTTAAGGCCAAGTGACCGTCTTGATTTATATGGCTTTTCTGATGTTGACTGGGCAGCTTGCCTAGATGATCGATGCTCTACAGCTGGTCATTGTGTTTTTCTAGGAAATTCCTTAGTGAATTGGACTTCAAAAAAACAGAAGGTAGTTGCTAGGTCAAGTACGGAATCTGAATATAGATCTTTGGCCACATTGGCCACTGAACTTGCTTGGGTGCAGTCTTTATTGAATGAGATTAGTGTTCATATTGATAGATCACCTATTATATGGTGTGACAATTTGGGAGCAACAGCTTTGGCATCTAATCCTGTATTTCATGCTAGAACTAAACATATTGAGTTGGACGTTCATTATGTTCGTGATCGTGTTCTCAACAAGCAATTATCCATTCAATATGTTCCATCAACAGAATAGCTAGCGGATTGCCTTACTAAGCCTTTGGCTCAAGTTAAATTCCGTGAGTTCCGTAGCAAACTTGGAGTGTGTGTCCATCACTCCTAGTTTGAGGGGGCATGTTACGACATTACGGTTTTGGTATTTCAAGGGTATTTTTATTTTGTATTTATTTTCTTCTCTGTCATGTATGAGCTGTCATTTGATACAATTCTTTTCTTTTCTCTATTTTTTCCTTCTTGCCACTTGGCATTGTAACATTGGTTTTCTGGTACCTGAATTTGGCTATTTAAGCTCATGCCTATTCAGGTTATTGGACAATAGATAGAAAAATATAATTTGGCTCAGCGTATAATGCTCTCTGCTCTCTGATCTTACTCTTAAGGAAGAGAATAGTATCTTCTCTTTCCCTTGAACTTCTTTTCTGTCCACTACTTCGTTGTTTGAGTCCCTTGCTGGGTACGGCATATGTATAGGTGGCTTGACTCCATATACTGCTTCAAAGGGTGTCATACCAATGGCTGAATGTGATGTACAACAATGGAGGCAAAGGGAGAAGAAAGAAGAATGAGGGAGATGCAGAAAAGGGGGCAAAACAGGAAGGGAAGAGGGGGAGATATTACAAAAAGTAGAGGGGTAATATCTCAAAATACTTTATTATAAGTCAAAGTTAGGTTGTGCTTGAGTACAACTGCTAAAGGCTATATTTATAGAACTATTAATCCTAATCCTAATCCTATTGAAAGACAAATGCCTAATCTTAATAGATAGTTAAAAGCTAACTAACAAAAGGATAAACAGCCAATTACTAAAACTAATAAAAACACAAGATTAAAATATATCTAAACTAGGGTTTTCTACCCCTTAAGTAGATTTTCCATGAGAACGGTATGATGAGTTATACCACAATCCAGCCAATGGAAGCCACTTAACCCATTGTTTGGGTTGGTCATTGGTAATACACATTAGGTAACACCCCAAGCTTGTGTTCAAAATCTTTGTCCATTTGTCCAATGGTGATATGCTGAAGAGTACAACAAATTGACCTTGTGAAGTTTGAAAAGAGCATTCCAAAACTTCCCACAAAAAAATGGGATCTCTGTCAATGACAAATGATCTGAGGAAACCCATGAAGCTTCACTACATTATACATGAAAACTTGAGCCACTCCCACAACTGTAAATGGACATTGCAATGCCACTTCCACTTCAAGGAAATCAGCTTGAAATAGTTCTCCCTGCATCTTCCATGGTAATTGAATCCACTTAGCATTTATTGTAATTTGATCTCCATTTGCCATAGAACCTTGATTCCCTTAGTGTATTGTAGCCTCAACTTCAGTTTCTTGGCTAATGAAACGTCAAGAAGTTGTAAGTGCTTGTTGTGTCCATGAGCAATGAAATCGGTTCTTCTTTACAAACCTGTTCACCTTCGTGGTTAAATACCCTGTCATTCCACTAATGACATTCAAGGATACTTCCAGGATTCCAAAGGTTCTGCCCTTTCTTCATTGATTTCTCCTTCTTGATCCACTTCTCTTATCTCTTTTTCTTGTCCCCTTTCTTCCTCTACTGCAGTCATGATAATCTGAGAGCTTTTACACGTGTGGTTGAAAGTGTATTTCTCTAGGCATTAAGAAAAAAGCCCCTTTTTTCTTTTATCATCAATTTCTCTTTTGGTCAGTTGCTTCACTACCTTGCCACAGTAGGTACTTGGTTTAGTGTTGTTGGTGTTGGTGTTAAGAATGGGGTTTTTGTTTGCAATGAGGGTATTTTTCTGGTTGGAAGTGTCTTTCTGGGTTTTGTTGAAGTTGTTTGGTAGGTTATTTGAGTTTCTTGGATTCAAGAATGATGTGAAAAAGGTATAGGTTGTGTGGGTTCTTTTGGAATAGTGGGTTTGGTATTGGATTGCTTTTAGTGATGTGTTGCATCAAATTAGTTAGCTAGGATTAGTTAGTTGATAGTGAAGTTAGGAATTATGTTAGATGACTTGCATCCTTAGTAGCCTATAAATAAAGGATTGGGCAAATGTATTTGGTATGTGTGCAATAATAAGAGGTGTGTGAGATAGCTTGAGGCTATCATTCATATTTCTTTGTACCAATTGGCATTACTGCATTTTCATTCCTACAAAGATTGCAAAGGAAACCCCGTTCTCAAGACAAGCTCAGAGAGCTCAAGTGAGAGATGAGGATGATGTGAATAGACATCAATCAATTGAGAAGCTCCATGGCGCGAGTGGAGGAACTATTGGCAAAGGTTGTTAGCAAGCATTTTCCAACTAGAGGTGAAGTCTATAAGCCAAACACAAATTGTTGTTCATCAAGATCCTTTGTCCGTAAAAGTTCAAGAAGAGGAAGATCCTCTATCCATGGCGATCCTAGAAGATGAAAACTGCCTAGGATCAAGTATGATGCCAAAGAAAGGGATGAATCATTGAACATCCTAAACCAAGAAGATGACTAGAAGACAAAGGAATCCACCAATCATGATGATGATGAAGATAACTACGAGGAAGTTTAAGGAGGATAAAGATGAAAATGCCAATGCGAAGCTTCAATGTAAATTCCTTGGTGAAATTGACATGAAGACAAGGACCAAACCCTTCGGTTCATCCTTCTCCAAGCCCACGTTGATGAGTGCTAGAGTTAAATTTGGTTGATCGTGGAAATGGAATCCTACCTTCTTGCTTCATTTCAAATCTTAGATTAAGGAATTTCTCCTTCAAGAAATTGCAATTGTCAATTTCAAATTACAAGGTTTCTAGCTCCTAAAACAACACTAGCTCGGATGATGGTCAATCCATTGAGGTGGTCAGTTTGCTGGTGATTGACTCGGTCTTTGGCAAGACAAATTCAATGATGGCTTCTTGTTATCCAGCTGCTGGTACAATTACCAATTTGTTCTTTGACATGGAGGTGGTAGCAAGAGCAGCTCCTCTAGCGTAGGGATGAGTTGTGGTGAGCTCCCAATGGGGTGTTTGTGTTCTAACAAAGCTGAAGTGTCATGATAATGTGAAGGTTGGAATTGCATCCTAAATGATTTCATTCTTGGTGATGGGCATGATTAGGTTTGATCAGATGGACAGTGAAAATCCAAAGGGCAAGGCAGGGCAATACAAGAATGGGCCATGATTCGGCTTTCTTGGGAAAAGCTAATGTAATAAAGGTGTGTTTCAATGTGAAGGGGTTTTCATACTGAGTTGAGGATAGACCTTTTGGTCATGGCAGGAGAATGGTTTAGCACTAATCTAGAAACATCTATAGGCCTTGTGCAGCATGAAGGTGGGCCCTTTGGAGTTTTGGCAGCTATACAAACATTTGTGCTCAAATGAATTCTTTTCCATCATGTAAAAGTGAGAGCCCTGATTCTTTCTATGACCCAATTAGATGGCATTGCATCAGATTTTGCTGTTTTTCGTCAGAAACAAGATGAAGAAAGTGATTTGGGCACGGGAAAACACAAGGGCACTCCAATGAGTCCAGTCCCAGGGGGAATGAGTTCATTAGAAGAATTAGAAGGCCCAATCCAAATGGCCATCAATGAACTAGACAATTGGTCCTAAAGTCTGCAACTAAGGATTCACTCCCAGCCACTAAAGAACAATACCAATTTTTCTTTTTTTAAAATTGAATTTGTACAGGTCCTTGAGGAGAATGATCAGTTTTAAAGGAGGAGTATTGTTACGTGGAATTAGTTAGCTAGGATTAGTTAGTTGTTAGTAGAAGCTGTTAGGAATTTTGTTAGATGACTTGCTTCCCTAGTAGCTTATAAATAAAGGATGGAGCAGATGTATATGGTGCATGTGATGGAGCAGATCTATATGGTGTGTGTGAAGTAATAGAAAGTGTGTGAGATAGCTTGAGGCCATCATTCTTATTTCTCTGTACCATGATGCTACTTGGAGGTTTGCAAGGTACATGGTATTACTTGGTGAAGGCCTAAATATCCTTACAGGGGCCTTCAGCCCTATTAGAAAGCAGCTTATTGCCCAATCCTTCAGGGGCTCAATTTCAACTAGCAATTCTTCAAACTTCTCTTGATATTCTGCTACAAAGCCTGTTCCTTTCAAAATCTTGAGTTCAGCCAGTGGATCCACTTTCAATGTGTTACCTAAATAGGTCCCCAAGCTTCTCATGTATTCTCCCCAGTTCAATTCCCCTATTTTCCTCCCCTTCATGTATGTCTGGTGCCATTGGAGAGCTTTTCCTTCCAAATGGATACTAATCAGCCTGATTCTTTGATCCACTTTGAAAACCTATTTACACTGAAATGCCCAGCCTTTAAAATCTGTTCCATCAAATCTTGGGAATTTGATTCTTGAAAACTTCATGGGGAACCTTTAGCTTCCAGCTTGCAGCAGCCCATTGTAGAATCCAAATGGGGGACACCCATTTGCTGCGCAACTTGCATTGATGCTTAGCACTGGCCTATTCATCTAGTCATTTGCATTTGCACTTGACTGCAACATCTTTGTTGTTAGTTTTGCTAGCATTGTCTCCATCCTTGTCATTGATCTTTGTAACTTGTTGACGTCAGAACAAGTTTGTCCCAGCACCTGTTCAATTTCCTTGAACCTCTCTTGGGACTTAGTTTTCTTTGCCATCCTCCCTTGGTTTGTTTTGGCTCTGATACTCAATGATACATAGACTTTAGGAAGAAATAGTAATTCTTTCAAATTCTTATTCATTATCATCATAATTTTCTCTCTCCCAAGTTTCTTTTACTTATACTAGTCAAAGCAGTTGGGGTATTACAGTTGGAATTACAACTGTTATAACAGACTATAACAGTCAATTCTTATTCATCAACTAACTCTAACTAGCTTCCAATCCCTTTTATTTACTAATTACACGAATCATTTGGGCTTAGTATCAGCTTCGTTAATTATACCTGGATAGATGTTGTCTTCTGCTGTTTAACAACATCTGAATCGTTAATGTAGCATGGCTTTTTGGATATAATATTTTTAAACAAGGGCACCAATAAAGGTCATGCTTTATTAGTTATCTTCTATTTGGTGCTTTATCGTTTAATTGGATTTTTCCCCTTTTGTTCATTCATTGCCGAAACATATAGATAATTTTTTTTTAAGATTTTTTTTTTCCCCTCTTTTTACATATAGATGACCTCTTTTGCTTCATAATGTATGGGACTCTGAGGTTTAACATAATCCTAATTCACAGTTATCAAGTGCCAAAAACTGTAGCTTCATCCAAATGATGACATTAGGAACCTGAGTGAAAGAAGTATTTATCAATTTAATTATTGATTATTAGCTATGAATTACATTTTGGATTTATTGAGTTTGCATATTTGATACCTTCCTGTTTCAATTTTTCTCTAAGAATAACTTGCTTCCTATTTTCTAGTTTCATGTCTTTGCTGACTGTCTCCTAAGGTATTATTTTAATATATTTGGTCAAGATTGCAACAAGTGGTTCTGTTGAGTAACTTGGAGCTTAGTCATATAATATGCAATAGATGCAATGAAACAATGCATATTTTGGACTTTAAAAGAAGCTATTAAATGATAATATTGTTCATAAGGCACGTGTTAGACTCTTAGCCATTATAGTGTTTGGGGAGTTTTTTTTTTTTTTTTGGGGTGGGGGGGGGGGTGTGGTTGTAGTTAATAGGCAGATATGTTTTATGTTGAGATTGTTCTTTTTTATCGAGAGATTGTCTCCTTTCTGCCTTACAGGTACACATTTTCTTCACATTTGGTGTTGATCCTGATTTTCTTGAGAATGATATTCGCGTGAAGCCAGATCTGGATGCTCTTGGTACTTTGGGCGATCAAGGTTGGTATTGTATTAGGGCAATCCTGTGGGCTGCCAACTATGAATTACCTGAAACAGTTATAGCCTTGCGTGATCCTGTGCTTAATGAAGCCGGGGTGATATTGTCTTGTGGGGCTTCTCTGTACTGGCAAGATGGGAAAGTTGCAACCTTCTATTGCTCCTTCTTAGCAAATTTGACAACGGATATGACAGCTATTGGGACAAAAGGAACACTACATGTTCATGACTTTATTATCCCTTACCAAGACAAGGAGGCTTCATTTTCTGCAAGTTCAGAATCTGGATTTAATGAACATGTGACAGGATGGGCATTGGAGCCAAGCAAGCATATAGTAAACATAGATCTCCCTCAGGAGGTTCATATGGTGAGAGAATTTGCCCGTTTGGTGGAAGCAATCAAATTTAAAAGTCTCAAACCTGAGAAGAAGTGGCCAACAATTAGTAGGAAAACACAGCTGGTGTTGGATGCTGTGAAGGCTTCAATTGAGAAGGGTTTTGAGCCTGTTCATATTCAGGAGTGACTGTCCCCGTACTATATACGGATCTAATTTGCTGAAGTGAAATCTTCCGTTGGGACATTCCACATAATAAACCATTCGGCAAATTATGTATGCCTAGGATGTTCATTTCTACCATCCACGGAAAACAATTCTTGTTTTGTGGAAGCTAATGTCTAATAGGCTATTAAAAGCACGCAATGTTGCCCCCCCCCCCCCCCCCCCCCCCGGCTTTCTGTTTTTTCTCTTCCCTTCCCTTCTCTAATGACTAAAGTTTACTCCTTTGTCATAGCATTCAATCAAAATAGAACACTGAAGCATATTTTGGTTTTAAGTTTTTTGTTTTACTCCTTAAACTTTCTTTTGTTTATATCAATAAATTTACAAGTTTTCAAATTGTTTTGAATTGTTTCTACTGCTAATATCGTTAGCTTGGCTTTGCTAATGCCAACATGATGGCAAACACTTGTCATAGTTGGCATTTTTTATGCCTGATCAGAAAAATGCATGGCATCTTAGTCATCATGCTCCTTTTTCTTCCTCCTTTTTTGTTTCCTATTTCTCTGCATATCGAGAAGACGATTGAAGAAAGTCGTAGACAAGAACAAATCAAAACGAAACAATAGAAACCTATGTCAAGTTGGATTTGGGACTTGGGAGTAGAGAAGTAAAAGGAAGAAGATGATTCAAATGCCGCATGCTTGTTGATTAGAAATTAAAAAAAAATGGCAATCAAGGCAACGTAGGCAGCCAAATTGGTGTTAATAGAGCTAGGACCTAAGGTTAGCAACATCAATAAAAAAAGACTTGTTTGAAGCGATTTGAAAGCTCTACACATACACACACATCAAGTGAGTAGTGATCTTATGTGAGAAGGGGAAAAATAATCACCCTAACCATTTCTAGATCATAAATCAATGATTGAGATTAACACAAATTATTAATACAAAAGTTAAGGAAGACAGCTATTACATGTTTATGATGTTTTTGTATTTATCTTAACATTGTATTGATTTGTGATCTGAGAGTGATTATTTTTTTCTCTCAACTCTGACCTCTTACATAAGAGCACTAATATTCCCTATAGGATTAATCAACACCTATTTCAATCAAAATTAATCTTACTCTATTCAATAAATTTCTATTGGATGATTTTTTTTTTTAAAAAAAACAAAATTCACTATTGGATTAAAAATTCTAACCATAAAGATCATCTTCATAAAATTTGACATCTATATGAACTTGTTTTATAGCCCATCGATTAATCTACAAATTAATCTACAATATATACTTCAAACATAAGAAACATATTTAACATTTTAATTGTACACTTATAACAATTCGATTTTTATAAAACTTGATATGGAATATCAACATAGTAATTACTTGTAATTCAACGGTTGAATCAATTGAAATAATCTCCATCACCTCAGTGCAATCACAAAATTGGTTGTACTGATGCAAATATTAAATTAGACAAGTGGTGCGGATAGGTGAATTTTGACTAATTGAATAAAAAGTTGAAATTTTTTTTGAATTAAAAAAATGAAATCTCAAGTAAAAAATGTTTTCTATTAACATTTTAGCCCCTAATTTTGTTTACTTTTGGTTTATTAACCCAAATCCCTAAATTTGTAGAATTAAAAATTTATTAGATTTTCTTTTACTATTTTCCACCCTGTCATCCAATCGGTCAAAATTTTTCACGTTAGCCCCACGTATTTTGTTTTAGTTGTACCATGTAGTGATTGAATCAATATAGCCACTTTTGTAATTGCACATAAGAATTTACTGATATATTAAAGGCTGTAAGAATATCAAATCTTACATTAATGTCAAGTGATCCCTCATAAGTGAAACAAACTAGAAGACAAAAATATTTTAGATTCAAGTGTTAATAAATTAATTATACGACAAAAATACTTGAATATAAAGTATTTTTGTTATACAATTTGTTTCATTTATTTTATATACTAGTGTGGGACTCATGCAATGCATAGGATATTATTATCTGTATATGATTAAATTGTAATAAATTATGTTAAATCATGTATTGGCTATATAATTTGGTGGAATCTAGTATTCTATTTATTGCTATAGCAACTAATTACCCCGCAATTTATGATGAGTACATGTTTAGGATTAGATTTTTGTCATTCATATTAGACATAAAATCCAAATCTACATAGCCCTCAACTATTAGTTATCCTCTACCATATACCAAAAACATATCCTTAGTCCTTATCAAGAACTTAAGGACATTGTCACACACTAAACAGAAATGTAATGTACAGAGTATGAGATAATCTTGCATCCATAAGTTCAACTAACATTTACCTTCTCATTCTTTTATTATAAAAAGCTCATTTAGAAGTTTAAAAGAGAATTAAGTAGGAATTTAGTTTAGATAAGACTAATATTTTGATAATAACATAAAGAGCTTGTTAAAAATATTGTTATGAAATTTATTAATGTTACCATAATAGAAAAAGAGTAAAAATATATAAAGTGCTATTATAGCTAATTAATTAATTTGTTAAAAAGATTTACGTGAAGATATTAAATTTAGTTAAGAGATAAATTTAAAACATATAAAGAATGTTTCTTATTAGTGTTAAATCATTTATGAGAAGAAACAATTATATATATAGATAACAAGTTGCATACATATACATAATCCCATATAAATTATATTAATATTGGTTTAGAAGCAATCAAGTGAAGTTAACATATTCCATATCAGAGCACTATATATAAATAATTAAATATCATTACATAAATAATTACATAAAAACATTTCTATTGGAAACTCCATCCAAAATTTTGATTTTCTATGTACTAACATATTCCATATCAGAGCACTATAGATAAGAATCGTAGGTGAGAATCACATACAAAAATCACAGGTAAGATTATTACCACTGTTTTTTCTTTTGACCATCCTTACTTATCACCATCCTTATAGTTCTTGAGTATTCAAAAGCATCCAGATCAATACCCTTAGGTACTTAACTATAAATCTATGTGGAGATATCTTAGGTACACCAAAGGCTAACATAATTGTTGTTCGCAATTAACATTTTACATAATCCTACTACTTTATAATTGAAAATAGAGTTTATTATGATAAATCTTCCAAATAACTTGGTCCATATCATATTTATACATATAGTAATGTTGCATTTCATAGCCATAGATCATTTCAACAATTCTCATATAAATATACCAAGATAAACATGTCAACATTTTCATTTTTTGACAAAACACTTTGGACAACATATATTTCATACTCAATTCAATAACATAATCATATTTAGTATAACATAATCTAAAAAGTTTAATATCCAAAATATTAACATATAAAAAGATACTACCTAACAAGGCCATCCCAAGGTTACGTAGAAACAAACAAGAAATATAGAAAGTGAAAACTAGAGGAAGGTTAAAAACGTATCATCCTTCTTAGTCTACTTATAGTGAATGTTGATCAACTGCAGTCCCTTTAACATTAATACTTGAAATATTTCCTAAAACATAACTATAGCATTTCACTCAATTCTAAAGGCTGAATTTAAATTTCTTTGGGTCCATTATACTTAATCAATGTTTACCTATTCTATGTTAAGTGATCATCATACTAGGTATAATCTAACTCATTTCCCTACTTAATTTACTTAAATTCCAACAAATAGATCATTACTCAAATATTTGTTCTCTTTTAGTACTTCTTATGTGATATTACCTATTGTAATTCTTATTGTTAATGCTAGCTTTCCTTAGCTTAATTAGTTTACTACCTAGTTTATATCTATTCATGATACTTATGCTATCTTACATTATTAATCAGTTTATCTT
Organism: Erythrophleum ivorense; assembly: GCA_026724425.1. NCBI lineage: Eukaryota > Viridiplantae > Streptophyta > Magnoliopsida > Fabales > Fabaceae > Erythrophleum > Erythrophleum ivorense. The sequence goes on along the minus strand of JAIUCV010000008.1, from coordinate 39,858,151 downwards.
AAATTATTAATTAGTTTACATTGATCTTAGAATTTACCTTAAGGTATCAAGGTTGTGAAATTTAGTAATTAGACATTACATTCTAGTTTACTACACCATTTAGTCAAATTAACTTACTATTTTATTAATTTCTCAATCCTAATGTTAATTCTAGCTTAAAACTCAATTTACTTTAGTTTAGTTACCAATTAATAAACCACTATTCCTAATAGCAACACCAAGTTGTCTTTTTTTTTTCTTTTAATTAACTTACTTCTTAATAAGTTAATTTGACTACTTTGCTACCTAATTAATATATTGCTAGCACAAGCCTTGGCTTGGTTTATTAGATAATTCTTAAAATTTTTCATTTCGGAAAATTTTCTACCTTGCCTAAATTAAGTTGAAAATTTGCCTATGGTATTCTCTAATGATTAAATCACACAACTTATTACACATCCATAAATACTTCATTTACGCTTATCAAGTTAGGCTTATAAATTACCTATTTCATTCCAAGCTTTATATATAACTTACCACAAAATAATTGTTATTATTATTTATTTTTTTAAATCTTAAGTAGGGAAAAAATTAAGCAAAGGACAAAAAAGCTTGCCTAAGGTTAATAATACTCACAACCATATACTCACGCTACTTGCAAACCACCATGAAACCTAACCCTCACTCATGCCCAAGAGGAAGGAGCTAAAAATACAAATTTCAATTCTTATAATTAGTAGTTTAAATTATTGAAACTTCAAGGGTAGGATTGGGTGGCATAATGAATATATATATATATATATAACTTAAGGAATAGCAAGGGAGAGGTTTATAGTTTATACTAGTTCAGCCACTGGAGCAAATCTACATAGCCACTAGAAATGAAAATAATGGTAGCTAGAAAAAAAAAAAGAAACCAATGAAATCCATGTAAAGAAGAAGCAAACTAATAACTAAACATACACACACTAATACCCATAGTAGTATCCTTCACAAGTTGGAGAATTTGTAGTACCCAAACCCAAAATCATGAGCACTACTGAAGGAGAAGATAGCTAAATTGAGTTGAAGAAGAAGAAGCTTAGTTCATCGAATATGGTCACCCTATGAATGGGAAAGAGAGTGGAGAAAACCAATGGAGAAAAGATAGGAAGAGAGGAAGAAGTTTCAAGTATTATATCCTAAAATCTAATGTAACAAAAAGAAATGCAATAGAGAATGAGTAGGCAAACGAGTGGAAAATTTTTAGACTCTTTCACAAATGAATCTCCAAGGGACCTCTTGACAAATAAAAGAAAATGCAAAGACTAGAAAAAATAATTTAAAAGTTATAGCTTTGGTCTCATGTACAGCAGTTGACATTAAGGTGGAAAAATAGAAAAAAAAAAATTTGAAGGGGAAAAATGATAGACTTGGCTTTAATGTTCCTTTACTATGTTTTAACATAAAGGTTAGTCTTTTCTTTTAGATGCCAATCTTTCCTTTTTTTTTTCTTATTTTAAATGTTAAATTCCAAGTTCCCTAAAATAATTTGAAATCTAAAATTTAATTTAACCTACCTAAATTTCATTATCTTACCTAACTTAGGTTATTATAGACATTCTTGATAGTTATCCTATGTTCCAAACCTAAATTAGTTTGGTGTCTATAACATCTAGTCCCTCCGTCTCTGTAAACGTCAGGAATGAGCCAAATACAAAAGGAAGTCCTTGAGATAGAAGGAACTAGAGCCAAATAAAATTATGATAAAATTATAAATAATGAAAAATGAGGATTTAAACTTTGAGTTGCCTAGAAATTAGGGTCAAAGTGATTCGAAAAATTTGCCGAAAGGTCAGTGATATTTTTATAAATATGGGCACTTTTTGAAAAAGTCACAGAAGGGCTTTTTAAATAAAAATTTTGAGTCCTTCGAGTTTTACAAAGGCCCTGAAAACCATGAAAAGCCCCAAGACAGTTAAAGGCCTTCCAATATACTTTTTCTAACGATGATGAGCCCAAACTTTGACTGGATCATTTGGGAAGGTTTTAGTTCTAAATTGAGTGATTCTAAAGGCATTTTATAAGATTGAGGGCCTAAATTTTATGATAGAAAAGATGATTCTCGAAAAGGAGCTAAAATGAGCCTCAAATGAATTAGCCAAGAATGAAGGACAAAAGTGGCATTTTAAAAAAGCTTTTATGTATCTCCTTTTGATATATGAAGTGTCCCCCTTCTCTTTCATCATAGCAGACCCTTCGTTCAGCCCAAACTAGAGAGAGAAGCCAAAGAAGAGAGACGCACTAGGAGAGAGTTCAAGGATGGAGAAAAACCAAGAAGAAAAGGTATGGAAATCAAGACTTTTTCTAGTTCTCTCTTTAGAAACTCTCTTCTCCTCCTTCCTACCTTCCTTTTTATAGTTTTGTTTAATGAAGTGAGGTTATTTTTGGGTCTAGTTCAGAGGGGGAAGAGTAGGAATTCAAGGAGGAGTTTACACAAAGTGAAAGAGTCTTTGAAAGAAACAAGAAACCAAGGTATTCTTTCTTATTTTGTTGCTTCGCCTTGCTTGCTTTCTTCATGGAATTTTTGTTCACCTTAGGGCCCATTCCATAGGAGATAAATTCTATCCATATTAAGGTAGAATTAGGGGTTCTATAATGTAAGGATTAGGAAGATACAAGTGGAATTAATTAAGAAGCAAAGGAGAACAAAAAATGAGGAGTTAGGAATTCAAAGACATAGGCAAAAAATTGATTTTATGTAAGAGTTCCCGAGCCCATGTAAATGTTTGTATAAGTTCCTAAGATCCCTAGAGAGCTTCCCACATGTGCCTCCCATCCAAGAAAGCAAAGAAATTGCAAGAAAAACTAATGAAATCTAAGTTAGAAAAGTGTAGTGCATTTGAAGGAATTGTAAAAACTGATTTAATCTACGAATTTCTTTGGCCATTTAAATCTTCCATTGAGCTTCTAAGACCTCTAAAAGCCTCCCAAGTGGCTCTCCCATCAAGGAAAAATTGAAAACCCCTTGAACCCCAAATGCTTTCATAATGTCGGCCTAGGATAGATGGAGGGGTTAAAGAGTGTTTTAATTTATTCTAGCATTGGTTTGGGACTTCATATGATGGTAGAAGGTGGGAGAAACCCTTGAAAAAAATTTAGAAGCCATAGATAGTGAGATGGAGGTGTAGGCTCCATAATGTAACATAATGAAGCAACTCCTAGTTAGACTCCTTAAAATAATTATGTGATGACTCTAAGGGGTCTAAATGGAGTCAAGAATCATAGATTAAAGGAGAGAAGGGAGCCAAGATCATGAATTTTTGTAGTTGCTTCATTAAGTGCCTTATGGAAGCATAATAGAGCCATAAACTAAAGTAGCATCATGTAAGGTGTGTATAATGCCAAGGCTTGTTCCCAGTAGCAATTCATATTTCTTTTGGTGTGTCTAGACCAAGAGAAATGATCTCCACCTTCTTGGGTGTGTGAGATCAAGGAAGAGGACTCAAGACTTAAGGAAAAAGTGTGTAATTGCTTCCAAGGCAACTCTCTCCACCTTCTCTCATGCATGGATGTGTGCTTAGCTTGTCTTAAAATGTGTGTATGTGTATTTTCAAGTCATGAAAAGTATGATAATATGATTTCATATGTCATAGTTTTATGATGACATATTATGTTTTATATGATGTTTATGATGTGTGCTTGAGTTTGTTTGAGTGTGATGAGGCCAAGAACCCTTAGCCATAGTAAGGATGAGCCAAGAACCCTTAAGATTGGTTGAGACAAAGTAAAGAGTATCCCAAAAGCAAGATGGACTTCTAAGAGTATAGTTGAGTCCAAGAATATCTTAAGGAATGGGTGAGGCAAGTCCAACATCCACAAGAAATTGGGTGAGACCAATCCACTTACTTGGTAAGCTTTTGTATGTTATGTAAGACTTTCTTAAATGATAAAAATGTCTCTTGAATAATTGCACATGTCAACATGACTATACATACATTTATGAGACTTGTTTGCATCCATTATGTATAATTGAATGTGAGATGAGTTATTAGGATTATTTGAATCTCATCCCCTCCTCTCCAATGTTCTAATATGTTAGGGGGACCCAAAGAGCAAGGCAATGAGAGTCAACCACAAGAGAGATGAAGGAATGACATTAAAATATGGAAATTTTGTTACTTTAAGGATACAAGAATGGCATATGTTGTAATTCAAGGATGTATATGTCTTATAAAGTTATGAACATGTATAAATATGTTGATGTATGATGTATAAATGAGAATATATGATATGTGAATGCTAGAATGTAACTTGAGTATGTAATGCTAAGTATTGTTTCTTGGAAGTTTGATGTAAGTATGTATAATTGCAAGTGGCATAGCCAAAATGAGAGGCATGGAGTTTATGACCATTTGGGTAGCTCACAAAAGTCACATTTATGCTTTTAGACTTGCCAAAGAGGTGCCAAACCCTAAGGAAAATCATTTGGATATTTTGGTATTCCATATGGAGCCAAAATTGACCATAATGGAACCCTATGTCACTTTTTATCTAAATGAGCTCTTCTTAATATGAGATTTAGCATGAAATTAGAGCTTGTTGAGAGATTTTCAGAGGTCTATAGAATATTTGATGAATTTTCAAAGTTGACAAATTTTCTGATTTTGGTCTGATACACTGTTCACTTAGTCTGAAAATGAAATCTCTCACACAGGGAACAAATGATGTCCACTTGCCACAAAATTTTATACACAGAAACTATACATTTCCAATGACTTGTACCAACTAGAAGCACCTTATTTGGATGTCTAGATAGGAAGATATGAATTTTCAAAGAATTTATCCAATATCAGGAACTCCACCCGACCTCAATTATTGTTTGATTAGATTTCAAGGTCTGGGCATGCATAAACCGGTATGGAGTTATTTTTTTCCTCTAGTTAACATCTACATATTTCTATATTAGTATCATTTTTATGGATTCAATTTTTTGGAATTAATTGAACATTTTTGAAGTTTGCTACAGAATTTTGTGACAATACCAATGGATAGCCTGACCTTTGAACCATTTCACATGTCAAACGTCCTCTGTGTTGGATGTTATGATCTGAAAATATTTTTAACATAAATTAGATATATGTAGCTTTCTAGAATAGTCAAGAATGCATGATTTCAATTTTTTTAGAATTAGTTATGACTTTCCAAAGTTGTGACAGAAAAGGGACAAAAGTTGGCCGAAAAAATATGTGTATATTTCATGCTTCCCTTTGAGTTCCATGCGATGTAGGCCACTTTTAATGACGCAAATGAGTTGTATTCATGTAATTAAATATAAGGATATGTTTTATGAGCTAATATGGTCCACGTGACACTAAATGAAATTTTCATACACGACGCAATACAAGAAAATGTATTATTTTAATTCCCTTTTCTTACTCTTTCATGGAATTTATGAATGTAAAGCATGGAAATATTATGAAATGAGCTAGAAATATATGGTGTTACATTATTGGCATCAAAGCAAAGTTTCAGGCCCTCTTGGATTGGATTTGGCTTGAGGATATAACAATAGAGCTATGTAAAGGCTTGAATGAATAGGTAAAGTCTTATATGAGATATGTTGGGTGTGTGAATATAGTTTGTGGCTTTATTCATGATAAGTAAGTTTTAGAATGGTCTTGGAGTAGTTAGTGTACACCGAGAAGGAGTGGCCTCTAGAGTAGCTTGAGCAGAGCTAAGTTTAAGCAAAGTTAAGGGATCCGACGGTTAGAGTTTGATGAGATGTGATAGCTCAGTGGGATTAGTGGCAAACCCTAGATATAAATGATGAGAAATGATATCATTGATAGGAAGAGGCTTGCTAAAGAGAGTATGTGAAGCCTAATTCTCCCTGGTAGTCATACTCAAGCCATTCCAAGAGGTCCTGCTTAATGTAGAGATAAGTAGTGATGTAGTGCGATATGAAATGAGACTGCGGCTGCACAAGACCAGTTTAAAGGGCAATGAGAAAGAGAGTTATCCCCTAACCACAATACCAAAATGTCTAGATAAGTATTAAAGCTCGAAAAACTACACCCTAGAGCCCAACGGCTCTAAGATGATAAGTAGTAATATATAAGTGAAGCAAGAGGTAGAATCCTCTAACTTGATGACGTGTTAGGTATAGAGGTAATGAGGCTCGGGTTAGTAACTAAAGGTGAAAATCCAATCCTTGAAAAAGCAAGCCAATTAGAAGCAATTAGCCGTAGGTAATTCATTATTTAGCCACAGCCAATTATTCCATAGAAACAGCGAGGCAATCTAAAGAATTCCTCGCTGTGGCCAATTAAGAAATTAGCCATGACCAATACTTAATCAAAAAAACTATGGTGAACCCGAGACTAATAAGCTGCGGCAAATGATATGTTAGCCATGGCAAATGACAGCATGAATGCCTTGTTGATCATATTTAGGCCAACTTGAGAAATGAATTGATAAGAGGTCAAATGATCCATAGGAAGCAGGAACCCCTAGTATAAGTAGAGAAAAGGGTAGTGAGTAGTTATGAAAGACTAGTAAGAAATTCGTAGGCCTAGTAAATGAGACTGAGAAAAAAGCTAAGTATAGAGAAAGTTAGACACAGAGACAATGAGATTGTTGAGATTCGCCTTTTAGGGCATTGACTCCAACCTAGGGTGTTACCCTATGAGATACTGAATGATAGAATATTAGTGTAACCTCGAAATAATGTAAGATAAGACTACCAGCAGTGGTTTTCTTTACGCTCAAGGGCACTTGCATTTTCTCGGGGTTCCTCTACTTATTCACTCTCTGTAATATCAAGGGGGTTTACTTTTCGCTTATACTCTTACTCTCCTTTTAGTTAGACCATCCCTTGGTAAGTACAAGTCTATTTCATATAATTCCAAGAATTTTGTTTTATGGTGCTCTTGGCGGCTTACACTCTTTATTTACATAACATGAGGCTTGCCTTCTTAGGCGGTCTCTAGCTCCCTCGAGCTTCCCTAAGGGTACTAAGGCACTAACTATCTATCTCAATTTATTTCTACATTCAGATCAGAACTAAGCTTTCTCTCTGTTTAGTCTCTTTAGCCTCATCCCCAAAAGCACAATATATTATTTCTAGGGTTCTGCTAATCCAATCCAGAACACGTACTCTCAATATCTGGATTCTACCTCACTGAAAGCTTATACTCTACTGGGTGCTCTAATCACTCATATGCCTTAACCCCATATTATTTTCATCTTTCCTTTCTCGATTCAGGGAGAACTTTCACTTAGCCTTTCATTTACGAATCTCATATGGAATGATGCTATTGGTCATCTTCCTTAGGTTTTAACGTATGCTTAGCCTAAGCTAACTATCTCATCGGACCCATAGTGTACTAACTATCCTCATTCTCTTCTGAGCCTTTGTCACTAAGCTATTCATATTCATATTTCTTTTGGTGTGTCTAGGCTAAGAGAAATGATCTTTACCTTCTTGGGTATGTGAAGTCAAAGGAGAGGACTCAAGGCTTAAGGAAAAAGTGTGTAATTGCTTCCAAGGTAGCTCTCTCCACCTTCTCTCATGCATGGATGTGTGCTTAGCTTATCTTAGAATGTGTGTATGTGTATTTTCAAGTCATAAAAAGTATGATAGCATAATTTCATATGTCATGGTTTTATAATGACATATTATATTTTATATTATGTTTATGATGTATGCTTGAGTTTGATTGAGTGTGATGAGGCCAAGAATCCTTAGCCATGGTGAGGATGAGTCAAGAGCTCTTAAGATTGGTTAAGGCAAAGTAAAGAGTCTCCCAAAAGCAAGATAGACTCCTAAGAGCATAGTTGAGTCCAATAATACCTTAAAGAATAGGTGAGGCAAGTCCAATATCCACAAAAAATTAGGTGAGGCCAATCCACTTGCTTGGCAAACCTTTGTATGCTATGTAAGACTTTCTTAAATGATGAAAATATCTCTTGAATGTTTGCACATGTCAACATGACCATACATGCATTTATAAGACTTGTTTGCATCCATTATGTATGATTAAATGTGAGATGGGTTATTAGGATTCTTTGAATCTCATTCCTTCCTCTCAAATGTTATAATATGTTGGGTGGACCCAAAGAGCAAGGCAATGAGAGTCAACCACATGAGAGATGAAGGAATGACATTAAAATGTAGAAATTTTGTTACTTTAAGGATACAAGAATGGCATATGTTGTAATTCAAGGATGTATATGTCTTATAAAGTTATGAAAATGTATAAATATGTTGATGTATGATGTATAAATGAGAATATATGATATGTGAATGCTAGAATGTAACTTGAGTATGTAATGCTAAGTATTGTTTCTTGGAAGTTTGATGTAAGTATGTATAATTGCAAGTGGCATAGCCAAAATGAGAGGCATGGAGTTTAGGACCATTTGGGTAGCTCAAAAAAGTCACATTTATGCTTTTAAACTTGCCAAAGAGGTGCCAAACCCTAAGGAAAATTATTTGGATATTTTGGTATCCCATATGGAGCCAAAATTGACCATAATGGAACCCTATGTCACTTTTTATCCAAATGAGCTCTTCTTAATTTGAGATTTGGAATGAAATTAGATCTTATTGAGGGATTTTTAAAAATTTAAAGAACATAATTTTCAAAGGTCTATAGAATATTTGATAAATTTTCAAAATTGACAAATTTTTTGATTTTGGTCTCATACACTGTTCACTTGGTCTAAAAATGAAATCTGTCACACAGGGTCCAAATGATGTCCAATTGTCACAAAATTTTATTCACAAAAACTATACATTCCCAATGACTTGTGCCAACTAGAAGCACCTTATTTGGATATCTAGTTAGGGAGATATGAATTTTCAAAGAATCTGTCCAATATCAGAAACTCCACCCAACCTCAGTTATTGTTTGATTAGATTTCAAGGTCTGGGCATGCATAAACCGGTCTGGAGTTATTTTTTCCCTCTAGTTAACATCTACATATTTCTATATTAGTATCATTTTTATGGATTCAATTTTTTTGGAATCAATTGAATATTTTTGAAGTTTGCTATAGAATTCTGTGACAATACCAATGGACAGCCTGACCTTTGAACAATTTCGCATGTCAAACGTCCTCTGTGTTGGATGTTATGATCTAAAAATATTTTTAGCATAAAGTAGACATGTGTAGCTTTCCAAAATAGCCAAGAATGTATGATTTCAATTTTTTTAGAATTAGTTATGACTTTCCAAAGTTGTGACAGAAAAGGGACAAAAGCTGGCCGAAAATATATGTGTATATTTCATGTTTCCCTTCGAGTTCCATGCAATGTAGGCCACTTTTAATGATGAAAATGAGTTGTATTCATGTAATTAAATATAAGGATATGTTGTATGAGCTCATATGGTCTACATGACACCCAATGGAATTTTTATACATGATGCAATGCAAGAAAATGCATTATTTTAATTCCCTTTTCTTGCTCTTTCATGGAATCTATGAATGTAAAGTATAGAAATATTGTGAAATGAGTTATAAATATACGGTATTACAGTATGTACTAGTCACACTAATAGAATGGCTGACGTGAGGTCTTATACATTGCATAACATACATTATGCCCTCCATTATTGAAATATATGGAACTTTTCTCATATCTTCCCTCTCCTTGTCAATCTTAGGAGGCATCTTATTAGAAAGATGAATACTAAGTATCAATAGTAAAAAGGTTCTCTTAGAGTCTTCCATATTGAAATTTTTTAGCACCTTGTCTATATACAAGCTTTAAGATAATCCAAGCAATTTTTTAGACCTATCTCTACATAATCTAATACTTAGAATGTAAGATGCTTCTCCCAAATCCTTCATGGAGAATGTAGTTAAAAGCTAAACCTTGATTGATTGTAACATGACTATATTGTTTCTATAATTAGTATGTCATCTACATATAGTATTAGAAAAGTAACTATAGCACCATCCAACATCATGAAGCTTGTGTAACGATAGGTTCTATATTCTCAATCTTTTTAAGTTCCTTAACTACTTGTAGCTTTTGAACTTTTCAAGTTCAAATTTACTCCCACTGTATGCTCTTAGTATAAACTCTTTATCTAGGAAGATGACATCTCTTGTAACAAAAATATTTTTTTATTAAAATATAAAAGTAATATCCAAAACTATCTTTAGGATATCTTACAAAGTAACTCTTGTCGGCTCTTTGGAGAAAGTGTTAAGCCTTTTTATATAAGCTAGGTAACTTTAAATCTTAACATGATTAAGACTAAGTTTCTTTCCAAACTACATCTCATATGGTGTCTTAGGCATAGATTTTGAAGCAACCCTATTAAGCATATAGAGTATGGTTACTGAGGCATATCTCTAAAAGAATATAAAAAGATTAGCGTAGCTCATCATGGAGTGAACCTTGTTCATTAATGTACAGTTCATCCTTTCGGATACTCCATTTAATTATAAAGTTTTTAAGGGAGTAAGCTATAAAAGAATCTCATTCTCTTTGAAATGATCCATGGATTCATTGCCCATATATTCTTCTCCTTGATCATATCTTAAAGCGTTAATACACAAGCTGGTTTATTTTTCCACTTCAAATTTGAATTCTTTAAACATTTCAAAGAGTTTAGATTTATACTTTATTAAGTATATATATGCCCATACCACTAATAATCATCAGTGAAGGTTATAAAGTATAGGTAACCACCCCTAGTAGTCAAACTCATGGGCCTACACACATCAATATGGATCAATTCAAGTTAAAATTCAAGTTTAGTTATGGCTCTTTCTCCATGTCCTTTAAATGGAGACCTAGTTATCTTTCAAATGATGTAAGATTCATAACTTGGATAGTCCACATATTCAAATGAGAGAAGGTTTCCTTTTATTTTTTTCTTACTAACTTCTTAATCCTTTCATCATTGATATGACCAGGTTTTAAATGCCACATATAAGCACAATTGATTTCATCCTTTTTCCTTTTAATACCAACTTCTTCTACATGCATAATTTTGCCCCCTAAGTTCTAGAAGATATAAACTATTATTAAGAACTCCAATATATAATAACTCATTATTGTAAGAAATAAAACATAATCCATTTGTGAAAGAAAGCTCATAACTTTCTTTGTCTGAACAAGAAATAAAAGTAATATTCCTAATAAGTGTTAGTATAAAATAACAATTTTTAAGTTTTAAAACTTTTTGCAAAGGTAATCACAAGTAGTAAGTTCCCACAATTAGAGTATCAACCTTTGATCTATCACCTATTCATGGGCTTATTTCACCCTTGCTTAGTTTCCTATTTCTTTAAAGTTCTTGCATATTATTACAAATATGAAAACTACAATTGGATGCCTAAGTAGAAACATTATTAACCAACAAGTTAATCTTAATAAGGAACACATCTAACTGACCTTTAGCATACTTGTCCTTTAGGTTTGCAATATATTTCTTGTAATTTATTTTCCAATACCTTATCTTACCACAATAGTGGCACTTGTCCTTTTCTTAACCATTACTTTTTCCTTTGGAAAATTCCTTTTTCCTTTTCTAAACACCTCCTTCATCCTTGAGAGGTTTCTTTTTCTTCTTCCTCTTATCCTTCTTCTCAAAGGATTTATAGTCACCTTTAACCATTAGTACATAACCTTTCTACATTTTCATACTTGAGTCTACCTTAGTCAACATGTTATGGAGTTCATAAGGTTGGACTTCCATCCGATTCTTGTTGAAAGTCATGATGAATTGAGCAAGGGAATTTGGCAATGATTGTAAGATTAGGTTTATATCTAATTCAGCATCTATCCCAAAATAAAGTCTTTCCAATTGCTCAATAAGCCCAATCATTTCAAGATATGAGTATTAACTAATTAACCCTCAGTCATTTTAGCTCCATACAACTCCTTTGATAACATGTATTTGGCAATGCAACTTTGCTCACCATATAACTCTTGTTAGTGAAGCAAAATTGTTGGCATGTTCTCATATTACCTTTATAAGTCATTTGACATTAAGATAAGTAATAAGCACTTAGCTTGACTTTTATGCTCTTCCCACTGAGCATGGCTAGCTACCTTTAGCTTACTTGAGGGTTCATTGGGCTAAGGTGGTTTATGTGTATCAAGAACATAGACTAGCTTTTGAATGCAAAGAACAATTCTCATATTCCTAAGCTAGTTAGAGAAATGAGGTTCGGTCAACTTTCTTTAAAAACTTCATACTATGTATTGAAATTGTTCTTTTTTATAACAAAAAAAAAAGTAACTTATTTTATCATCTACCAATATATTTTAGGCTTTAATAGTTTTTTTAGATTTTTAGTTTCCTACCTTACAATATCATATGTTTAAAGAAGACATCAAGGGTTCCTTATAATGCAAGTCTCTCATAATAGAGGTAAAACTTAACTTCAAATAGAGAATTCGTTATAGCCTCCTAATAGTGGAAAACCATGACAAGACATTCTCAATGTCCCTTATTACCAACTTGATTTTGCATAGGGATAATAACGTCTTGATTGAATTTAATAGTCTAATCTATTCTATGTTCATAACATCACAAGTATCAATACATAATCAAAATATTCAACACATAATGGTGTATCAATTATAGACTTTCTAAGATTTGTGTATCATTTTTAAACACATTCAAACCTTTTGATGTGATGTCTTCATTGTATCTTCATGCCTTTACCTTATAACTAACAATAAATATTTTCTATAACTACTTACATACATTTCTATAATACGAACCTTGGTGTAACCAATGGGAGGTATAAAAGGAGGGAAATGAAAGATACATCAAGAGAGATAAAGAGAGGTGAGACATACAAACCTTATTTAAGATTATAATTCAAAATCTTGAAAGATAATATAAATGATACAATGTTCCTATAACTACATAAATATAAGTTATTCATATTCACATAGCACATAAACTTTAATATCCATAATCACAAATTATATCATGAAATTAAAAGACATTTATTTTATATAAAATTGCATATAAGAAAAATAAATCATCCTATAACATATTCTAGGTCAACACAAGTCATTTAATATCATACTAAACTCATGATACCAAAGAATTGATACTATACGTTCATTATTTAAATAAATTCAATTTATAGCTATTCTTGGAGCTTGATGCTTCCTTCAAGCATCACATCAACCATTCATGGCTTCCCAAAAATGTGATAATCATGAAGGAAACTAGAAGAAAAATCTCAAGAGTCAAATCCAATCAAATTGGTTAAAATTGCTCCCTTTTCTTGAATATTAAGAAAATGATTTTCATAAAAGATTCAAGGTACCAAAATTGCATTGTATAACACTGAAAAAAATTAAAATTATCTAAAAATATCCCAAATCAAAAAATACAAACCAAATTTGCATTAAAAAAAATTGACAATCTATTATTGTGTAAATAGCAATTTAAGTGTTTATAAGTGGAGTTTGAAAACAATTTTCAAGACCATATTATATAAATCATTGATACACCTTATGACACTTATAAGTGCATAAAAAGGCCTCATATAATCATCCAAAATATCTAGAATAATGTAGCAACAAGATCTAATCAAAATTAGTGAAACAAAGCATCCAAAATTGGGTTTCAAGTAAGAAAATGTTTTTCTTCTTGAAATTTCTTGAAGATCCAATTAAATAATGCCTAAATATTCAATCCTATATAACTAAAATCAAATTCTAATATATTTACAAAGTGTGGCTTTGATAACACTAAAAGAACAAAAAAAAAAGCAAGACAAGAAATTCTAGAGAAAAGTGCAAAAGCTAGAACTATGAAGTTTTAAAATTCTTTACTTTCTTCAATCTAGGACTTACTTGTAAATTATATTAGAATCATAAGAGAAAGCTAAAGTAACTTACTTTAGTAGCCAGTCATGTTCACAACAACAGATCTTCAAGCATCAAGGTCACGAACCCAACCTACATAAACTCTAAGCCTAATTTCCAAAAGTAACACAAGGGTAGTAACACAAGTGTCTTGCATGGATGTATATCCACACCAAGACCATAACAAGAGAGATATTAAAATTTCAATCATTAATTTGAGAGAACTCCTCTCAAGTTTTTAAGTGAAAGAGTGATGGCTAGAGAATAATAGCTCTTTATACATCTTTTTCTTTTAAATAGAGTGCAAATCCATTTGTATTTCTTTTTTATTTAATTATCTCTCTTGTTTTGCTTTGTATTATGTGTGACCCCTTAGATTCATATTCTATTAGTGGTAAAAATGTAATGTCTTACATTTATAATTAAACAATTCAATTAATCTAATTATTAAAAATCTTTCCAATACATGAATCACAATTAAGTGACTCTTAGATAATTAAACTATTCAATTAATTTAATTCTAGTTCATGAATTACAATTAAATAATTCTTAAATTCTCATAAATCTATTTAATTATCTCTCTTGTTTTGCTTTGTATTATATGTGACCCCTTAGCTTCATATTCTATTAGTGGTGAGAATTTAACCTCTTACATTTATAATTGAACCATTCAATTAATCTAATTATTAAAAATATTTCTAATACATGAATCACAATTAAGTGACTCTTAGATAATTAAACTATTCAATTAATCTAATTCTAGTTCATGAATTACAATTAAATAATTCCTAGAATCTCACAAATCATGACTTCTAATTTAATATGTATTTGTTCGCAAATCAATGAACCTTTCTTGCTTATATTTAATGTACAATCACATCCCTTTATTACATGATATTTCTTCATAAACTTGTTTTGGTATGGATAACATGTCAAATCTTATACTCATGACATGCATGATTTTTTATGATGACTAAGATAAGAAAAATTAAAAAACTCCTATTCCTAATTTCTCTTCCTCATGTTATAGTCATAAATTTTGTCTAGTCTTAACCTTATTAAATGAAAGTACATTTCTCTCTTTCACTAAGCGTAATAGATCCCTAATTAGTGCATTAACATATCTTCATGCATATGAGATTATATCTAATAACTACTTTTAGTTTGATTAGTTAGAATAAAAAACTAGTAGTACCAAAATATAATATACAATATATATAAGATATCAATGGTTACTCAATTAAAGAGGAATTGTATTACACTAAAAAAGAATAGTTATTGACATTTAAGTGAAAAACTCCATTAGCTATTCTTGGTGGGACAGTTTAGTGCACTTATATTTGTTATAAGCACCCATATGCTAACTTTAGTGTCACCTATATAAATGACCAAGGGAAAGGTATTCCTAATATGAATGAGTAAACCTACCCATATGTTAATTTTATTGAATTATAACTGCCTTAAATAATAATAATAATCAATTAAGAACTATTTAAGTTTAAAGTTTTAGTAGAACACAAGTTCACTTGATATGATCAAATCATCACTTATTTTCTTTATCTCTTAATTTAAGAAAAATATTACGTTATTAATAATGTTGATATAATACTAAAACTTTATTAATAATAAAATAATGATTGTTAATGATTATTTTTAAGGCACTTACAGTAATAGACAATATGGTCAAGTGGCTTAATGAAACTATATAAGCCACTTAAGCGCGATAGCTTGTCATTGTGGAGCTATTTTGCTTATGGCAACTTGACTAATTTACTGTCATTTTCTTAAATAAAGCTCAATGAATAGTAGTCCTTGAGCTTTTAAGCCTTCTAGAATTGGGTTGATTTGTATTGGGTTAGTAGATAGGGTGGTAAGGCCCCCAAACAATATCTATCAATACTCTAATAGTTTTATGTATAACTTTAAAAAATTGTGTAAGGTTTAGACAAATTATACTTTTAACTATTTAAACAAAAACGTTCTTAAAAAATACTAATTGATGTTATATGTGTGTTTTTGTGTGTGTGTGACAATTGGGTGTAATATTTCCTATGGTAATGACAGTAGCGATTGTGGTTTAGATAAACTGTAATTTTAACTATTTAAAAAAAAAGATTCTTAAAAAAAATACTGATTGATAGAGGGTTATTCATGGGTAGGGCCAAGCTAGACATCTAATATGTCTGATACTTGGCCCAATTAAAATATTGGATTTATTTTTATACCCATGGCCTAACCCGATCTGAACAAGCCCGATTTTTTGTAAGCTCATAAACATATACTTCAAAACAATGGGTTTTTAGAATCCTTATATTTTTATCAATAATAAAAAAATAGTTTGGTATTATCAAACAAAATATAAGTTATACTAACATAATTAGCCTTAGGTAAATATATATATTTTCATTATTTAATAAAAGAAATATCAGTAAACATGCACATCAATAATGAAAATAATTAAGAAGTATAAAGGATTTAAAT
The DNA here is from genome assembly GCA_026724425.1 of Erythrophleum ivorense. Lineage (NCBI taxonomy): Eukaryota > Viridiplantae > Streptophyta > Magnoliopsida > Fabales > Fabaceae > Erythrophleum > Erythrophleum ivorense. Next base: position 39,841,854 of record JAIUCV010000008.1, on the reverse strand, counting down.
AGGTAATGAAAGTTGCAACATGTAAAGAAATTAGATAAAATATATATATATATATATATATATATATAAGATGACAAGATGTTGATAACTAAAAAAAAAGTAACTATTAGAGTGAGTCATGTTCTATCCATAGCCTGACCTGATCCAACCCGATATAGTTTTGTTTAAAATTTTATTTATTTATATTTTTTGCCTGACTTGAGTGAGTTAGGTTAGGCCGGGCCCTTAGGGCCTAATGGGCCAATAAACACCCTTAGATTGATGTTATATATATACATACTTGTATGTGTGTGAGAGAGACAATTAGGTGTAATATTTCCTATGGGAATGACAGTGGTGATTACGATTGTGGAAACATTTGATTTTGGTTCCTAATTTAAGATGAACAATTCAAGTCAATTCATCTAGCCAATGATACAGGGATGAATCAAAATTAAACCAAAATTGGCATCTAAATCACTGAAATCGTGAGTCAAGCCAAAAATGCTTGTTCAAAGTGTTACTAGCAATTTAAAAGTACGTGTTTTCTACAACTAAGATCACTTACTCATTCTCTTCTTATTTATTTTGAGGCTTTTTTTAATCCAACTCATCTACATCAAATTTAAATAGTTTAAATTTGATTTTTTTTTATATTTTGATTATTTTAAAAATACAATATATGAATGGAAATCATTATTTATCTAAAAAACTAATAATTAAATTAAAAATAAAAATAAATCTAAATTATTTACATGAAATTTGTATAATCCAAATTTAATAAAACTTCTGCTCATACCAAAGCATGAGTAAGCAATCCAAATTGACGTTTTCTGTCAGGCCATGAAGTCTACTCTGTTCTTTAATCTTAAAAGAAGTGATATGAATGACTGATCACAATAGAAATGTTGTTGACAGGTGCAATGACCTTAGTAGCGACTGTAATGGTAACCAAAGTGGCAGCAACTGCTTATATTCTACTACTTCTCTACTCTTTCTCTCTCTCTTTTTGTATCTAGCTACTCCAATGGCCAAAATCCCAATCTGATTCGACGTCCTGGGCTGCACTAACATAGCCCGCAAGGTTTCACGTGCCATGGCAGTATTGTGCTAATAGAGCCAACATCATGATAGCAGAATATCAACTTTTGAACCATATGGTAGCAAAGTGTACGTGGTTTAAACCACTAGATAGTACACTTTATTTTACCCTTTATTATGTGATTGATTTGGGATCTATTAGTGTTGTGATTGACCCCTGAGATATCTAGTGAGCCAAAATGTAATTAATATAATAAAGTCTTTTATTTTATCTAATTTTTGAATCACGGTTAACACTTGATAGTGATTAGATTTTACTCCTTTATGTTTGGACAAGCTTGTAGATAATTCGGTGATACAGAGACTCGAGGCAGGAGCAGTTATTTTCTTAGAAATTCTTAATCCGTATCATCATTTTCTCCCCCCAGTGTCTCTTATACTAGTTCACTTGGGGAGTTACAGTTGGAATTAGAACTATTATTGCAGACTATAACAGACAATTCTTGTTCAGAAACAAACTCTTACTAATAATTCCTTCTATCTACTAATTACGAGTTTAAATCCTCTACTGTTAGAGCATGTATGCTGTTGTGCTGTTGTAAGAGAGGCAAAATATGTTTTGATGTTTCTTTCTTTTTATTTTAAGTTAAATTCAATCATCTTATCTCATTTTAAGTTAAATTCACTTAACAGCACAACAAGACAACAGCAGAGGATCTAAATGCACTAATTACACATGTTAATCATTCCCCCTATAACTAATCCCTATCCTCAAGGATAGTGATAGTTGTCTGTAGTGTTAAAATTTGGAAATTGCTCTCAGACAGGAGATAAGGATTCCCATGTGGCATCTTCTTGAATGGCATGCTTCCATTGGACTAGCATCTGAGTCTGAGGCATGTTTCCCCTTTTTACCACCTTTTTAGCCACAATCTTTCAGGTTCCAAGCTAAAATACCTTTGGTCATCAACCTTAAGTGAGATAGAATTGGCTGGATTAGTAGTGACACATGAAAGATAGGATAGATTCTTGTATTTTGAAGAAGTTCCAACTTATAAACTGCTACCCTTTGGATAACCTTGTAGGGAACATATAGAACCTTGTAGCTTGTTTATGGAGAGCTGAATTGTTGAGAGTATTCCTTCTAAAAGTATGGAGCTTCACGTAAACTAAATTTCCCACGTTGAATTCTCTCTTTGTTCTTCTATTTGTAACTTGCACCATTTTATTCTAGGCTCTTTGCAAATGGTGCTTAAGCAAGAGAATAGTAGCTTCTCTTTCCCTTGAACTTCTTGCCACTACTTCATTATTTAAGTCCCTTGTTAGGTATGGCATATGTATAGATGGCTTAACTCCATAAATTGCTTCAAAGGGTATCATACCAATCGCTGAACAGCATGATGAGTTATACCACAATTCAGCCAATGGAAGCCACTTGACCCATTACTTAGGTTGGTCATTGGTCATACACATTAGGTAACATTCCAAGCACCTATTCAAAATCTATGTTTGTCCATTTGTTTGAGGATGATATGTTTAAGAGTACAACAATTTGACATTGTGAAGTTTGAAAAGAACATTCCAAAGTTTCCCACAAAAAATGGGATCTCTATCAGTGACAATGATATGATGAAACCCATGAAACTTCACTACATTATCCATGAAAACTTGAGCCACTTCCACAATTGTAAATGGATATTCCAATGCCACTTCCACTTTGAAGAAATCAATGTGAAATACTTCTTGCATCTTCCATGGTAATTGAATGCACTTAGTATTTATTTTAATTTGATCTCCATTTGCTACAAAGTCCTTGATTCCCATAGTCTATTATAGCTTTAACTTTAGTTTCTTGGCTAATGAGACATTAAGAAGTTGTAAGTGCTTCCTATGTCCGTGAGCAATGAAACTAGTTGCTTTTTTACAAATCCATTCACCTTCATTGTTAATACCCTATCATTCCACTAACGGTGTTCAAGGATACCATAGGTTCTATCTTTTCTTCATTCATTTCTCCTTGATCCACTTCTCTTATTCTTCTCCCCCTTCTTCCTCTACTACGACCATGAAAATCTAATAGTTTTTGCACTTGTGGTTGAAAATATAGTTCTCTAGGCACCAATAACAAAGCCTTTTTTTCTTTTATCATCCATTTTTCTTTTGGTCAATTGCTTCATTGGTTTGTTAAGGTAGGTATTTTGTTTGGTGTTGGTGTTAAGAATGGGGTTTTTGTTTGTGGCGAGGGTAATTTTTCTTGTTGAAGTGTTTTTTTAAAGTTGGTTGGTGGGTTATTTAGGTTTTTTGGATTTTAACAACATGGAAAAGGTCTAAATTTTGCTGCATCTTTTAGAATAGTTGTGGTTTTGGCATTGGATTGCTTATAGTAATGTGTTATGTCAAATTATTAGCTAGGACTATTAAATTGTTAGCAGAAAGTGTTAGGAATCTTGTTAGATGACTTGTATCCTTAGTAGCCTATAAATAAAGGATGGGGCAGATATATATGATGTGCGTGAAGTAATAAGAAGTGTGTGAGATAGCTTGAGGATATCATTTGTATTTCTCTACATCAATTGGTATTAGAGTAGTTTCTATTATCAAAAAATTGGCATTTTGTGATAGTTTTTTTGAGATATAACTGCAATGGCAATCATAGGTAAAAATTTTAGCAATGGCTGCAAAATTTACTACTAAAAGATCCATTGTAAGTCACTTTGCTATGGTAGTGTTTAATTATGGGAAGAACCGTTTGATACAATGATTGCACGTTAGGATGCAGACAAAAACAAATCTCTTATGGCAATAGTTACAACCATCACTAATGGAAACATTGCTATTTCTTATTTTTATTTTTTGAAATTTTAAAAATTTTTATTTTTTATTTTTAATATTTGAACCTGATTATAAATATAATTAAAAATAACTAGTACACAGTAATCACAATAATTATAAATTATAAATTATAAATTATAATTAAATTAAAAATTAAAAATTAAATTTAGTACATGAAATAATGGTGTTACTAAACAAAAATCCTACTATTAGGATATCATTTAATACAATATCTTACAAGTCATAAATCTACTAATGATCTTTTTTATTGGAATATGGTAGAGAATGTTATACTACATTTGCTTAATGTCTATTTCTTTAATCAGGTACTTAAATTAGAAATATATAAAAATTAAATTACAAAAATAAATATTATTCAATAAATACATTATTGAAAGATGAAAAATTAAAGTGTCATTAAATATAAAATTTAAATATAATACATGTAACAATAATATCATATTAATAAAAGTCTTACAAATCATTAAGAAAGAGATTCAGCCTAACACAAAAATCACCTTAAAATATCATTTTCTAAACAAATTAACATTTCCAAATATTTTAGTGCAAGAGAAAATTAAAATATCATTCTTATATAAGGAGATATATTTTTCAAAATACCTAGTTTTGATTGATCTAATGTCCGACTCTGATGATATATCATGTGTGATTAAAATTTTGAAGGAAGAAATGCTGAAGGAGAAAATAAAAGGTAGTTAATAATGATAACTTTATAAGTAATATAAGATTTCATAGATGCTGATAACTTCAGAGTCCTTGTAATCATATAAATGAAGTTGCATAGACCAACAATAAATTTTAAATAGCAATGATACACATAAAATTTATGAAGGACTTTCAGTCTCCTTCTTCATTAGCCTTCTAGTTTCTCGTTCTTACAATCCTTTGTTTGCAAGGTTCATATATTAAATTTATGGCTGATCATAAGGAGACAAATATAAAAGTCTCCTTATATATTTCATTTTTTCAATAAATTAGGCCTGTTCAATTAAGCTGGGGCCAAAAAAGAAGGCCTAGTTTAACAACCAAAAGCTGATATTCAAAATTATATGTTTTTCCTCTATAAACAAGAAATCACAGTCATCAATTTCTGATCACAATGTCTCCAACTCTTGGAATGACACCAGCTTGGATGATGATGAGTCCATTGAGGTGTTCAGTTTGCCAATGCTAGACTCATTCTCTAGCAAGACAAATTCAATGATGGCTTCTTCTTATCTGGCTACTGGTACGATTACCAATTCGTTCTTCGACATGGAGGTTGCAATAAAAGCAACTCCTTCAATGAAGGGACAACCTGTGGTGAACACCTAGTGGGATGTTCGTGTTCCTGCAAAGTTGAAGAGTCATATTAACGTGAAGGCTGGGATTGCGTCCTAGAAGATTTCATTTTTGGTGATGGGCAAGATTAGGGTTGAACATGCCAATGACGGAAATCCAAAAAGGTAGGGTAGGGCAAGGCAGGACAAGAGCGGGTCATGATTCGGCCTTCCTGGAAAACGATAATGAAGCATAGGCATGTTTCAAGACGAAGGGATTTCTGCACTAGGCTGAGGACAAGCCTTCAGTGACGGTGGTACAATGGTTTAGCGCTATCTAGAAACATCTATGGGCCTTGTGTTGCATCCGGAAATATCTACGAGCCTTGTGCAGCATGAAGGTGGGCCTCGTGTAGTTTTGGCAGCTATACAAGCATTTGTGCTCTAATGTATTCCTTTCCATGAATTGATAGCCTTGGTTCTTCCTACAACCTAATTGGATGGCCTTGCATCAGATTTTGGCGCTTTTCAATAGAAACAAGATGAAAGAAGTGATTTGGGCATGGGAAAACACAAGGGCCCTCCAGTGAGTCCAGTCCCCAGGGAATTAGCTGCATTAGAAGAATTAGAAGGCCCAATCCAAATGGCCATCAGTGAACTGGGCGATTGGCCCAGAGTCCACAGCTAAGGATTCACCTCTTGCCACTGAAGAACAATACCCTTTTTTTTTTGAATTTCTGAATTTGTGCCAATCATTGAGGACAAGGATCATTTTTCAAGGGAAGAGTATTGTTGCATGGAATTAGCTAGCTGGGATTAATTAATTGTTAGTAGAAGTTATTAAGAATTCTATTAGATGACTTGCATCCTTAATAGCCTAGTGTGTGATATAGCTTGAGGCTACCAGTCTTATTTCTCTGTGTCGTGATGTTTGTTGGAGTGTTGGAAAGTACTGAAATGGTTCCTCTGAAATGTATTTGCTTCTGAAGGGAAACAGTCTTTCACATGTTTTTATTTTTTTTCTTAACATATATATTTTCTTTTTATTTATAAAACTTAAGGTTTGTTATCTCTTTCTTCAAAAAACTTCAGAGGATATCCTGACCCTGGAAAGTACATGGTATTAGTGAAAAAGGCCTAAATATCCTTACATGGGGCCTTCAGCCCTCTTAGAAAGCAGCTTATTGCCAACTCCTTCGAGAGCTCAATTTCAACCAGAAATTCTTTAAACCTCTCTTGATATTCTACTACAAAGCCTTCTTCCTTCAAATTCTTGAGTTCAGCCAATGGATCCACTCTCAGTATGTTACCAAAACAGGTCCCCAAGCTTCTCATGTATTCTCCCCTGTTCACTTCCCCTAATTTTCTTCCCTTCATGTATGTCTGGTGCCATTGGAGAGCTTTTCCTTCCAAATGGATACTAATCAGCCTGATTCTTAATCCAATGGAGTCTCACCCACTTTGAAAAACTGTTTACGCCAAAATGCCCAGCCTTCAAAATCTGTTCCATCGAATCATGGGAATTCAACTCTTACAAACTCCGTCGGGAACGTGTAGCTTCCAGCTTGTAGCCCATTGTAGGATCCAAACTGACGACACCCCTTCGCTGCTCAACTCGCATTGATGCTTGGCACTGGCCCATTCGTCTCGTCATTTGCACTTGCACTTGTCTACAACATGTTCGTCGTTAGTTCTGCTAGCATCGCCTCCATCCTTGCCATTGATCTTTGTAACTCGGTTGACGTCAGAACGAGTTTGTCCTAGCACTTGTTTGATTTCCTTGAACCTATCTTGGGACCTGGTTTCCTTCTGCCATCCTTCCTTGGTTTGTTTGGCTCTGATGCCAAATGATATAGAGACTCAAGGCAGAAGTAGTAATTCCCTCAGAAATTCTTATTCATTATCATCATAACACTTTTCTCTCCCAAGTTTCTTTTACTTATACTAGTCAGAGCAGTTAGGGTGTTACAGTTGGAATTACAAGTGTTATAACAGACTATAACAGTCGATTCTTATTCATCAACTATAACCAACTTCCAATTCCTTCTATTTACTAATTACCCGCATCATTTAGGCTTAGTATCAACTTCATTAATTATACCTATGTAGATGTTGTCTTCTGCTGTTAAACGACCTCTGAATCATTAACGTAGCATAGCTTTTTGGATATAATATTTTAAATGAGGGCACCAAAAAATACGGATGACCTCTATTGCTCCAGAATGTATGGGACTCTGAGAATTAACATTATCCTAATTCACGGTTATCAAGTGCCAAAAACTGTAGCTTCATCCAAATGATGACATTAGGAACTAAAGTGAAAGAAGTATTTGTCAATTTAATTATTGATTATTAGCCATGAATTACTTTATGGATTTATTGACTTGGCATATTTGATACCTTCCTGATTCAATTTTTCTCAAAGAATATTTGCTTCCTATTTTAGTTTTCTAGTCACATGTCTTTTCCATTGTCTCCTAAGGTATTATTTTATTAATATATTTGGTAAAGATTGCAACAAGTGGCTTTGTTAAGTAAATTGGAACTCTTCTTATTATATTTTCAATAGATGCAATGAAACAATGTATATTTTGGACTTCAAAAGAAGCTATCAAATGATAATATGGTTCATAAGGCACGAGTTAGACTCTTGGCCATTATAGTGTCCGAGGAGTTTTTTTTTTTTTTTCCTTTTTTTGGGGGGTATGTTGGCCGTAGTTAATAGATAGATGTGTCTATATTGAGATTGTTTTCTTTATCGAAAGACTCTCTTTTCCGCCTTACAGGTACACACGGTCTTTACATTCAGTGCTGATCCTGATTTTCTTAAGAATGATATTCGCGTGAAGCCAGATCTTGATGCTCTTGGTTCTCTCGGCGATCAAGGTTGGTATTGTATTAGGGTAATTCTGTGGGCTGCCAATTTTGAATTACCTAAAACAGATAGCTTGCGTGATCCTCTGCTTAATGAAGCCGGGGTGCTATTGTCTGGTGGGGCTTCTCTACACAGGCAAGATGGGAAAGTTGCAACTTTTCATTGCTTCTTCTTATCAAATTTGACAACGGATATAACAGCTATTGGGACAAAAGGAACACTGCATGTTCATGTCTTATTATACCTTGCCAAGATAAGGATGCTTCATTTTCTGCTAGTTCAGAAGCTGGATTTAATGAACTTGTGACAGGATGGACTTTAGAGCCAAGCAAGCAAATAGTAAACGCAGATCTCCCTCAGGAGGCTCATATGGTGAGAGAATTTGCTTCGTTTGGTGGAAGTAATCAAATTTAAAAGCCACAAGCCTGAGAAGAAGGGACCAACAATTAGTGGGAAAACACAGCTGGTATTGGATGCTGTGAAGGCTACAATTGAGAAGGGTTTTGAGCCCGTTCATATTCAGAAGTGAGTGACTGTCTCTGACTCTGTATTGTGGCTGGATTTAATTTGCTGAAGTAAAATCTTCTGTTGGGACATTTCACATAATAAACCATTCAGCAAATTATGTATAAGATGTTAATTTCCACCATCCCTTCAAGAACGGCGTTGTTATTGACTGGGTGAATGGTACACAATTCTTGCTCGTGGGAGCTAAAGTCTAATAGGCCATTGAAAGCACGCAACGATCCAATCAAAAAAAAAAAAAAGCGGAAAAAATGATTTTTTTTCTTTTCAGCAGTTTTCGGAATGGAAGTGGTTGTTCCTTAATTTTTTCTTTCCCTCTAATAACCAAAATTTGCACCTTTGTCATTGCATTCACACAAAAACAGAACAGTAAAGCGTAATTTGGTTTTTTAAGCTTTTTGTTTTATTCCTTAAATTAGCTTTTGTTAGTATCAATAAGTTCACTAGTTTTCAAATTGTTTTGAATAGTTTCTATTACTAATGTCGTTAGCTTGGCTTTGTTAATGCTAACACGACCTACATGGCAAATACTTTGTCATACTTGGCATTTTTTATGCCTGATCAGAAAAAATGCATGGCGTCTTAGTAATCAGTTTCTTTTTTCTTTGTCTCTTTTTTGTTTCCTCTTTCCCTGCATATTTAGAAGAAGATTGAAAAAAAACCTTAAAAAAGAACAAATCAAAACGAAACAATAGAAACCATGTCACGTTGGGCTTGGGACGTGGAAGTAGAGGAAGTAAAAGGAAGACGATGATTTAGACGCCGCGTCTTTGTTGATTAGAAGACAAAAGAATGGCAATCAAGGCCACGCAGGCAGCCACTTTAGTGTTAATAGAGCTAGGGACCTCAGGTTAATAGCGTCGATAAAAATAGACTTGTTTGAAACAATTCGAAAACCTACGACTTTATTGGGAACCAAAAAAATTTAAGAAAGCAAAATAATACTTAAATGCGCGCAAGGGAAAGTAAAAGAAAGAAGATGATTGATTCAGATGGTGCATATTTATTGATTAGAAATATTAAAAAAAAATGGCAATCAAGGCACGCAGGCAGCCATATTAGTGTTAATAGAGCTAGAGGCCTATGGTTAACAGCATCAATGAAAACGCTTGTTTGAACTTTTAAACGAGTAATTTTACACGAGTATATATATATAAAATGAATAATTTAATGTGAGAGGTGAGAGGAAAAAAATTAATTTAATTATTTTTGGACCACAAATTAACAATTTATAATCTAAGTAAGATCACCTCGTAAGAAAGATCACTTGATCTCCACACACACACACACACATATATATATACATATATGAGTATATCAAATAAAATGAGTAATTTTATATAAGAGTGAGAGAAAAAATAATTTATTTAATCATTTCTGGATAACAGATTAACAATTTATAATCTAAAAATGATTATTTTTTCTTTTCACCTCTTAAGTAAGATCATTCATGTTATGTAATATGCTCTATAGGAAGATTAATCAACACTAGTGTCAATCAAAATTAATCTTACTCTGTTCAATAACTTTCCATAAGATGAGTTTTTTAAAAAAACAAAAAAAAAATTCACTATTGGATTAACGGTTCTTATCGTAAAGATCATCTTCATAAAATTTAACATTAATCCGAAATTGTTTTATAACCCATCACTTAATCTACAAATTAATAATGTACAATATATGTTTCAAATATCAAAAATATTTTTTAATTTTTTAATTGTATACTTGTAGCAATTCAATTTTTATAAAATTTGACATATAAGATCAACATAGTAATTACTTGAAATCCAACAATTGGATTAATGAAAATCATATTCTATAATGAAATATGTTAGGTCTGTTCTTCAGTGCAATTACAAAAGTGGTTGTATCGGTGCAAGTATTACATTGGACAAGTGGTGCTCATTGGGCAATTTTGACTGACTAAATAAGAAGGTGAAAATTTTTATTTAAACAAAAATCTCAAATAAAAGAAGTGTCTTACATTACATTTTAGCTCCTAATTTTTTAAATTTTAGTTTATTAGCCCAAATTCCTTAATTTGTAGAATTACCAATTTATTGGATTTTTAATATTTTCCACCTTGTTATCCAATTGGTTAAAATTTTTCATGTTAATACCATGTGTCTGATTTTGGTTTGGCCACATGATAACTGCCCTGGTTTAATCACTTTTCTGATTGCACAAAAGAATTTACTAATATATATTAAAGGGTGTAAGAAGATGGAATCTTACACTATTGTCAATTAATCCCTTCTAAATGAAACTAATTATAAGACAAAAATATTTTAGATTCAAGTGTTAATAAATTAATCATGTGACAAAAACACTTGAGTATAAAGTATTTTTGTCATATAGTTTGTTTCATTTATTTTATATACTAGTGTGGGACCCATGCAATGCATGGGATATTATTATCAGTGTATAATTAAATCGTAATAAATTATGTTAATCATGTCTTACCTATATAATTTAAAAGAACAATCTGTGGAATCTGCGCCAATATTTTACTAGCCGCTACACCAACTAACCACTCCAACATTTAAGATAAATACATATCCAAAATTAGATTTTTGTCATCTATAATTAAATATAAAATCTAAATTTGTATAGCTCTTAACTTTTTAATTCTCTACCACCATATACCAAAAATATATCCTTAGTGTGAATACTATATTTTGTCCGGACAAATTACAAAAATAATAACAAAATCAAATTAGCAAAAATATAAACAAACAAAAAAAGAAAAGAAAGAAAATAGAAAATTAGGAGAAAATGAAAAACAAACAAACAAACAAACAAACAAATAAAAAAATAAAAAGCTTTAGAAAACAATAAAACAAAAAAAAAATCAATCAAAAGAAAAAATAAAAAAAAAAAGAGAAAAAAGCCCAAAGCCTTAAAAAAAGGAAAAGAAATTTTAAAAGGTCAAAATCAAAAAAATAATAATAATAAAAATAAAAAACGGATGAAAGATTAAGGAACAAAAGAAATGGAATTGAAAAAGTAAAAAGATGAAATTTTAAGGAACTAAAAAAAAAAGAAGATTTTTTTTTTTTCTGCAATCCAATATTTAAAAAGAAGAAATTCAGCCCAATAAAAATGGGCCGAGGGAAAAATGTTGAACTAAATTTCCATTGGGCCTGCTTCAATCCAACCTGCATCCATTCACTATAACCTTGCCCGCATCTCTGGCCCTAGGACGCTTTTTGGTAGCAGACACAGACGCACGACTTTGGGGTTCAGTGGGGTAGATGGGCGAGAGCAGGACTGAGACAAGAAGGCGAGCAGACCACAGTGTCTCAGAAGATTTGAGGGACAGGCTACAACGGCAGGGTCGAGGAATTGACCTCCTCCTCGTGTCCCTTTAAGCATCAGAGGCCGAGAGAAAAAATGCAAAAATGGAAAGGGGAGACAAGGGCATGAATCAATGAAGGAAGAAGAGACAGCAAAAGGGAAAGGGAGCCTGAGATAGAGAGAAGGAGGAAAGCCAACTGGCGGGGAGATTAAAAAGAAGGGGAATTTGGGGAGACGGGGGAGAGACCAGAAAAAGGGATAGAGACAGAGAAGGCGAGGGGGATTTTTTAGATAAGGGAGAGATTTAAAAAAATGAAAAGGAAAGGGAGACAGGAGGGGAAGTTGGGGGTCACAAATCACAGAGGAAGGATTTTCGGATAGAGATGATTCGAAAAAAGAGGGAGCGAAGAATTCGAAGAGGGAGAAGCCGGAGAACATCAACGAATTGAGAGCGACAGGGGACCGGTAGCAAGGGAAGAAAAAAATAATCAGAGAGAGAGACTGAGGAGGTTTTCAGATTCAGGGAGGAGAGGTAGAAAAACAAGAGCTAAGGCAGAGGTTGAAGCCGAAAAAGGAGCACGAAGGAAGACCTTGAAATCTTTGCAGGTAAGCCACGATCTTAGTTTATTTTTTTATCAACGAAATTCCTCTGTGATTGCTGATGGTCTGAGATGAGAATGGATGATTGAGTAACATTTTTGTACTGGGTAGCCATAGACGAAGTTTAGGAAGATATGCTGCAGACGTATCCTAAAGCATGCTTAGCAGATGCTCGATAAAATGCCTAAGAGAAGTTTGAAATGGGCAGGGGCATTTGATTATTATACTTTCATTGATGAGAATTGCTATGTTGAGTCTGACAGTCCCATGGGACTTTAGTTTTGATTTTCCCACCATTGTGATTGGCAATAGATGGACATATATTTCGAACTGATGTTCACATGAATGTCTCATTTTTTAGGCCAAAAATTATTGGATTGAGTTTTGAGTACTAATATGATTGTGCATTCTAAGTTGTTAGAACTAGGGATATTGTTAGGGGCTTCACGGTTTAGATGGATGTGATTTGCTATTAACGTTGCATAGGTGACCCATTTTAGTTTGAAGTTGATTCTATTTTATGTTTCCTTTCTGCTTAACACGGATGCTATGCATACTAATGGAGAGGGTGTTTGGGAATTGCCAGAAAGAGGTCTCAAGAGAAAGAAGAGACTCCCTCTGATTTGTTAGTGTTTGATGTAATATATACCTAAATAATAAAAGAAACATACCCAAAGCACACATAAACACAAATATATAGTGTTGTTTGGTCATTTTTCCTTTTATTCTTACCCTTTCTTATTTTTCTTATTTATTTATTAATTTTACTTCTTCTTTATCTAAAATCGTCGTGTGGGATTATTTTTCCCCTCAGACATGTAGAGGTATCCAAGGAGCCATGTGAGACAATAAGTCTCCTTGATGCTTACTGGATATGCGCAATTCCATTTTCATAAATTTTGGGTTTCAAGGACCTACATCAAATTAATCTTGATTTCAAAGAAGTATGTTCAAAAATGGGAAAAAGAGAGAACTTTCAAAACAAAAGAAAGTTTCAAAACAAAACAACTAGTTTTTAGAAAGTAAAGTAAAAGTTGTCAAAAATCAAAGATTGGATTTTGAAAACCAAATCAATCAAAATCAAAGGAGAAATATAAGAAAAAATATATAAAAAAGCATAAAAAGGGTAAAACTAAAAAAAAAGATAAATAAAAAAATCAAAATCAAAGACCAAAACCTAAAAAAGAGGAGTAATACAACAAAAAAAAGAAACCAATTGAATAAAAATGATAAAAGAAAAGAGAAAAAAACCATAAAAATAACAAAACAAAAACAAAAACAAGGAAAACAAAAAAAAGAAAAACAAACAAACACAAAAAACAAAAACAATAAATTAAAAAAAAAAGAGGAAGAAAAATGAAAACAATGATTAAAAAGAAAAATTGAAAATGCAAGAAAAAGAAAGAAATAAAATTAATTTTACTTTTAGCAAATTAAAACTCATTAACCAATTCTAATTTTATCTTATTTGCTAAGAGGAAAAATAATTTTTATTTCTTTCGTCTTTTCACTAAAAAGGAAAAAAAGAAGAAAAAGAAGATAACAATGCAAAAGCAAAAAGTAAATTTAAAAAAAAAAAGAAAAATAGAAACAAAAATAAAAACCAAATACCAACTAAAAGACAGTTTTTAACTATTCGAACTACGTAGACTTTGATCCCTCTCAGAGGGTACATAGGCCCTAAACTCTCATCCTAAGTCAAGTCCACCCTTATAAATAAACATTTCTTTTAGTTTTATTTCTTTAATTTCTTTCCTCTTATTCTTAATTTTATTTCTTTAATTTCTTTTTTCTTTTTACTCTTAATTTTATTTCATTTAATTTCTTTACTTCTTATTTTTCTTATAATTTGTTAAGGAGAATTAAAATAGATTAAAGGCCATGGTAATTTTTGCATAACTTACTTAGGGTAACTATTCTTAGTAACGAGTATAGTGGGGTGCCTAACACCTTCCTCACTCACAATTGACTCTCGAATCCAAATCTGGTTCATGGACTATTTTTCTTGTTTTCTAAATAAAAAAAGATTTTCTAAAGTTTTGCCTTTTCAAAATAAAATTTTGGTGGTGACTCTACTACTTTTAATTTTGATTTCAGTTTCATGCCATGCGGTTGTATTTTCGGGTGTGACAGTTTGGCGACTTCATTGGGTATTATTTGAGAGTCAAACCCAATTTAAGTTAGTCGTGCATTATATTATGGTCTTCCTTTTATTTTGGTTGTCCCTTCTGTTTATTGTTAGCCTCACATGTTTAGGGTAAATGACGTGCCATTTACCTATTTGCTTCATCTGTTTTATTTTATTGATTATATATATAACATGTGTTAGGATATATAACATATAGAATAAAACTTTAGGATAGATGACTATGTTTATACATATTTTACTTCTGTATATATACTTCTCTACCTTTTGTTCTACCAATCTGCTTAGCAGATAAGGGTTGGGTAGTTTATAAGATAAGAAGGTAAATGCTCTCCTCACACACATCACTGCAACACAAACATATCACACACATTATGGGCCCTATACCCGGGTCTAAGTGCTCCCTAGGTTAGTAGAGATTTATATTGATTTCTCTGTGAAACTTTGTGCTTCCTGAAGCTATCATGAAGACCTCATCTAAATTGTACCTTGTTATATGGACTTGACCTATGTAGGATCTTTTTTCTCTCAAAGTCAAATTTATATAATGAGATCCTCATCTCATGGTGGGAGCAATTTAGGGACCAATGTTTAGGAGTCATAGATCTGCCATGGAAATCTGTACTGATAGTCAAGCCGTAAATGCCTCATAAACTGGTAGAGCCAGACTTCTACAAATCAACTATTACAACCTAGGATCTACCCATATTAGAACAAAGGAGGGCGCTTTTAATTGTTCATACATCACATCCATGTATCCAATGATATCCATAGGAAAAGTGACACATCGCCATTATTTACTGGAATAATTAATGGGCTGTCATGGCACAGTTAGACGTGCATTAACTATTATGAAAGTATGCATTAGTTAAACTAACCCTTGCCTAGTGGGTTTCTGACCTCGAAGAGGCCATAACTACATTCCTTATGATCCCTCAAAAGGTGAACCTTTCGGCATGCATTTATTTCTTTATACATTTAAGAAAAAGAATAAAAAGGAGGTAAGATAAAATAATAAGCAATGCACAATCTATTTTTTTATTAAAAAGAAAATCCTTATTCCCATAAAACATTGAATTTCTAATAGACAAGGAATGCTTTCGAATTTTGGGGATCATAAATCCATAAGTTTCGCATCATTAATAAACTAGGGTAATGTCTCGGTGAGGGATTTGAATCCTTTTAGGATATCGATTATTTAGAAAGACCTATTTCTCTTAATTTAATTATTGACTCCTTTCTTCCATGGAGCAATAAGCTCCTCAAGAAAGAGTACTAGCTTTTATTATTTCTCTTACCGAGGCATTATATCCTCGTATAGATGTTAATGGATCATTATATTAGCTTGTTGATCATATCAGTGTCAATTATGTAGGGAGTTATTCTTTCTTAAATTGATCCTCACACCCTTATTCTCTATGGAATAATAAATTCCTTAAGGATTGGGCAAAATTGTCAAGCTAGTGATAATGATACACTAACTAATAAACTTTGGTATTTTGAAACAGTGAACAGTTATCCGGGTTGATTGGCATAATGGAGGTAATGGAACCTGTAGGCAATAGACGATATCTGAGTTCAAGGCAAACTAGCTTAGTTGCGACTAGAATAAAGCTTAAAATCAAGGTAGAAGCTGAGTTGATTGAGAGCCTAATTATACTAAATGAGAAATTAAATGGAAGGCATATTCGAGATTTTCGAAGGGATTACGGGGACATTCTAGACTTGCTGCAGATACCAGTACAATCAAAGGCACTTTCAGCCGTGGCCTAGCATTGGGATAGTTTATTAAGGTGTTTTATGTTCTCTATATTCCAAATCACACCCACTTTAAAAGAATATAGGAGTTTTATGAATACACCTATGGGAAAAGATGCCTCAATTTATTATTATTCGAGACATTTACCATTAAAACGTGTAGTGGCTCAGATTTTAGGGGAAGATCCTAGTAGAATCCAATTACATCAGAGAGGATAGATTGAAGGCCTTTTGAGGAAGTACGTAGAAGGGCGTTTGGGGATCCTAGCCAAAAAGAAAGATCAGGCGACTTTCAAGAGGGTCCTTACCTTAGCCATATATGGATTAGTGTTATTTCCCTTAGCGGTGGGGATAATTGATTTGGTGGTCGTGAATGTCTTGTGTATAGTGGAAAATCATCGTGTAAATCCTATGCCAACAATCTTAGCAGAAACGCTCTTGACCTTAAGCTTTTGTCAACAAAAAATAGAGGAAAATTGAAGTGTTGTCTACAACTCCTCACTGTTTGGATGTTCAATCATATTTATAGGAGGCAATATCAATTGGGTCGATGACATGACACTATACATGACCCAGTTAGGGATTTTCTTAATCATGAAGGTGTTATCCTGTCATCTTCAAAGATGACTCGTGATGATTGGGCATGATCCCTTGGTCAATTAGACGAAAACACAATCTGGTGGAAGCTGGCTTGGTGGGAAAGCGAAGAAATCGTATACTACTATGGAAAATTCTTAAATGTCACCCCAATAAGCTCTCGGGGTTGCATTAATTACAACCCATCAGTTGTTCATCAATAGTTCGCATATAAACAAGATATTCCATTCGAGGAGGTGATACGATTGATTCACTTTTATCATAATGACTTGGAAGCTAAGATGCTTTGTCAGAAAATAAAAAGCGCATGGAGCTAAGTGATATGCAAAGGAAAATGTGAACTGGGTAAGCGAATTGTGACAACCCTCCCTTCTGATCATTGTAATTATGGTTAAATATACGATTAATAATTAATTATCAAGGTTTGAGTGGTTACAATTTATCACATTATGAAAATATGGGAAAAATTTAAATCTTGATGTTAGGGTCATCACTATACCACCTCAAAAAAATAAAATTTGCATAAAATAAATCCTATTATCATAAAGGGTTTATGATTCAACCGTCTATCAGTTTCAATATCCAATAACCTCCCACAAGTGTTCCTATATCATTTCTTACCATTACCATTGAAGAAATTGGGGTTTCTAGGCTAAAAAGAGTAGGTTGGGGACTTGCGCCACGGCCTATACCTTCCCTGTCGCTGCTAAGTTGTTCTCTGGAATCACTGGACAAATTTCACAAATCTCGCTGCGGCAAGTTGGACCTTCGCCGCGGCCAACCTATATGGCGCCACTGTGGAAACGCCTCCTGGAACTACTGTTCTCAACTCTCACAATTCTCGCCTTGGTGCAATATATTTGCACCACGACCAGTTTTGCTTCTGTCCAACCCTTATTTATTTCCTCGACTCGCGCTGCGGCAGGACCTATTACGCCGCTGCGAGTTGTCGTTCTGTCACCCTCCTGGGCGATTTTTTTTCATTTTGTGCCGCGACGAGATCTATTAGGCTGTGGCACTCCTCGCCACTATCACTCCTTGAGCCAATTTTCTTCCCTTGCGCCGCGGCGAGATTGGTTATGTCGCAGCGCCCTTCTACTCTGTCTCTCATTTGGCCGCAGCGAAGCCTTCTTAGCCGCGGTGAGACTCCCTCCTGTTACTACATTACCCAAGTTTCGCCCTCTACACTCCAATTCTCATCTTAGAAACACTCCAGGTCCACCTACCCTTATTTTATGTGATTCTAATGGTGTTTATCTACCCTATTTACCCATCTATCCGTCCATTACCATTGTAAAACTTAAATACTACTTCCTACTTGCCCAACTTGCTCATATTAGCAAATTCATGAATATATGACAGCAAGAACACATGCATTAGCAGCAATTTACATCCCATGCACATTCCATAGAGATTCCATTCAACAATAGCTTATGTCCACATCCAAGGCATCGTATGACTACAATTCCCATATGGTAATCCATATCACAATTTTAACAAAACTACATATATGATACTATAAGTTCATACATTAATATTCAACTATAATGAGACTTAAATCCTTAACAGTTACATTTCAATCAAACAAAATATGAACGCCTACACTTGGCAATATGAATACATGATGATGCTATGTAAACTAATAACAAATTTGCATCTCTACTAAATAGGGCAGCCTAAGTGTAGCCTTCTCCCATATGTTAGAGCTCATGGATTTTCATCCACTTGCTTCCCTTTATCCTTACCCGAAGAACCGTCACCTGAAATGTTAATCCCATGAAACGGGGTGAGATATAAATCTCAGTAACTAAGGCAATTCCATCATATATCCAGTTTAATTAGCATATATGCATGAATCAAAATTAACATCAGAAACATATCCATCATATCAGCAAATGAAATAATTAGGCTATTATGATTATTATCTCATACTAGCAATCACATTATCACATGTTAAAGGCCATTAACACTGAGAGAGGCCCGTCCATGGCACCTACTCCTTATTGAGCACAACCAAGGCTCAGTATATCTAGGGCTTGATCATAACCCGGTGCCTGATCGAAACACATGCACGGGTGGCAGCCGCACCACAGCTCCACCATGGACTCACAAGGTCCAATCACAATTCAACAGATAGCCAACCAATTCATTCAACATTTCAAATCATTCATATACAGCAACATATGAAATTAAATCAAATATATATATGGAATTGATATAAACCCGGTTACCTCACTTGTAGATAAATTTGCAACAGCCATCACAAATCCCAAATTCGGATTAGAGTGTCCTTCACCAGAAAACTCAATATTCCACCCAAAATCCTAAGCAAATTCGTACAGAATTAATACCCATTTTATAAATCAGCTATGGGGGTCTCAAATTAACAAAAGAAGCATCAAAATGGAGGGTTTAAACTCACCCAAGGTCAGCCCTAACCTTAACCTACGAATTTCACCAAGAAAATTCCCAAATTCTCACATTTTAGATTTTGGGTAGGGTGAAAATACTCCAAATGAAAAACTAATAGGACCAAATTAAAGAGAAAGACGAGAGGATTAAGTTGTATAACTATTACCTCGGCTGAATCTTGTTTTAAATGTGAGAAAATGCAGAATTCTTGCCCTTAACCCTAGCCTCCTTCTCAACCTCCGAATTTTGAGATGTGTTTTGTGTTTCAGCAAGTGTGAGGAAGAGGCTGATGTATTAGGGTTTTAATTGGGTTTAAGTTAGGTCAAAAATGGGTCATGTGTTGCTCCAAGGTCCATCTCCATTTGGGCTTCAGATTTTAAATTGTTGGGCCAGTTTCAAGGTGTTGGGTTGCTGAAATTCAATTGGGCCAGACTAAGTTTTAAGAGCCCAAGAATGTGGGTTTGCACAAGGGTTATTGGGCCACTTAGAAGAGTCTATACAAGGTGGATTTTGGGCCTCCATCACACTAAATTGGGTTGGGTCTGCACCTAACCCATTGGGCCTCCATTAGTCTCTTCTCATGATCTATTAATTTAAGCCTAGATAGAATTTCTATCCAATTAAATCTCAACCCATATTGATAAATTTACCTTTCTAAAATCTTCATTTATTTAACTTGCCTAATTATCCCATATTAATTATTCCTAATTAATTTAATCCGTGATTAACACCTTAATTAATTATGGGGTGTTACACGAATCGTAACTATAACCAAGGAATATCGAAAGTGGCTAAAGGAAAGGACAAAGGGGGCTAACCCTTCTTTCGGACCACCTGATCCTATGCTCGGCAATGACATGCAAGTAATTGACAAACAATTAGCAAGGCAAGTCAGAGAAAAGAAGGAAAAATTGAAAGTTTTAGAAGAAAAGAGACAAGAACGCTTGAGGAGTTTAAACTAGATACGAAGTGAATGTGCAGTCCTACGAGCAGAAGCAAATAGGGCAAAGAGATACAAAGGGAAGTGTGGGGAGTGTCGAGATGAAAAGGTTGAAGGAAGAAAATACAAGATTAAAAGATAGCATAGAGGAAGCTCAACAGGGGTAACTAAAAATGAAAAGAAGATGCATATTAGTAGGGCCCAATTTATAGAAGTCTTTAAGGAAAAAGATGTTCTAGAAAGATAAATGCAGAAACTTGAATCTAGTGGGACTCGACACAAAATTGATATGCTGGTGAGGGAATTGGAAAAGAAAATGAATGAACTATCCATCATCAAGAGTGATAATGCTGTAATAATATAAAACTTAGTGGAACAGCTTAATCAACAAGCCGAGAGAATTGAGACATGGAAGACACTCCATGCCGAGCGAGTCATGGAAAAGGAAAGGTTCATATCCTAGTTCAAGAAATTGATCCTCCTTGCTAATGAGATCTTCCCTAATTTCACGAGTTCACTTAAAGCAGCTGAGGGTTTGACTAATCCATTGAGCACACCGAAGGAAATGACAGAATTTTTTATATTGTGTAATGATATTGTAAACGAGTTGAAGCACCTCAATGGTTGTTAATTTCCAAAGATATCGATGTAATATATCACTTAGGACTTTGTTATGAAAGGACAAGAATTTCATCCCCCTTGTATTTGCCGTCTAAAAAGAAAATAACTCAGATGAACACAAAGACCTGATCATGTAGGGGTTTCAATCCCCTCTTGCATCAAGTGTCAACTTTGATATTTTATGTGGATTAATAAAATCCTTTAAAAATTAGAGGGCCCAATGTTCCTCTGCCATTATGTCAAAACGGTTAACCCAAGTTATTACGTAAAAAGAAAAAGAAAATAATAATAATAATAATAATAATAATAATAATAATAATAATAATAATAATAATAATAATAATAATAATAGGAGTACTTTTCAATATCACTAAACGTGTCTTATTTGTAAAGAAAAGAATATAAATAGTGAAATAAAAGGAAGACAATATTGCGCCTCTGAAATGCGTCCCATCTAACCAGATACGTCCTACTAGAGTATATGACATGCGTTCAAGAGCCAAGCTCATGGAAGAACATCAAGTGGAAGGTAGCTAGAGAGCTGAGGAACGCACAATTACGCTGAACAGTCAAATGACAACTATGGAGAATCAACTAGCTCATATGAGTGAAACAATGAAAATCCTCATCGAGACACTAAAGGGGAAGGCTGTCGACTCCTCACCTAGAGTATCTAGTCATCCATATGCCACTACAAATATACTAGAGGTAGGAACAAGCCTACTAGGGGTGGTCATACCTGAAGCACACTTTGACCAAATAACAGAGACTGTGCAGAGGCAAAAGAATGTCTAGAATCCTCTAAGAAAAACATCTGACAAACATGGTCCCGGTGACGAAGTAAGGGATACACAAGAATTTCTCATCTATAACCCCACACTTCAAATCCCAACTATGGAGACCAAAGGGAAAGCTAACTGCGATAAGGAAGATTGGGAGAAAGAGCTAGGGGAGGTCAAGGACCAATGGCAAAACTTACGGGTGGGACGACCCTATCCTCTAATCATTGTAATTAAGGTAGATCACGTGATTAATAACCATAAAGCAAGGTTACATGGCATTGAGACTAATTACATATTACGGAAATACAGGGAAATTTGAACCTTAATAGTGTCAGAGTCATCAATCACATAATTATAACCACTTACATGCCTCAGGGGAAAGCAAACATTCATTTATAAACCTTGATTATATTACCTATCATTCCCACATTACATTTATCTTCTATTAATGTTTCTAAATCATCCCTTGAGGTTACCATAAGAAAAACCAAGAATTTTTAGTAAATATAGGGATTTCGGGACATTTGCCGCGGCCAATTTCCATCTAGCAGCGGCCAATTCCCCTCGGCTTGACCCATCGCATTGTTACTAATTTCGCCGCGGCGAGTTGGACCATAGCCGCTGCCAACCTACATGGCGCCACGGCAAAGAAGCCTCCTGGAACTTCCCTCGCTCGCCTCTCGATATTGGCCGCAGCCAATCACTCCCTTAGCCGCGGCCAATTCCTCTCTGGAATGCCTGGCTCATTTTCATAAAAGTTCGCCGCGGCCAATTCCTTAATTTGCCGTAGCGAATTTCCCTCTGGACGACTCCCAGGTTAGCCTCTCGAAGTTAGCCGCGGCCAATTACATATTAGCCGTGGTGAATTTCTCTCTGGTGCTCTCCCTGGGCAACTTCGCCACTATTGGCCGTGGCTAGTAATATTTTGGCCGCGGCCAACCACCTCCTGAATCTACAACTCTCAAAACCTTGCCTCATACTCTCCACTCTTCCTCCAATAACCCTCTAGGGTCACTCTACCATGAATTATGCAACTCCCATGGTGTTTATGCACCTTATTTACCCAGCTATTCTACCATCTCTAATTTGAAATTTAAGTATGAAATCCTGCCCATCCAACTACCATATGACAGTAATTACACATATTGATATTTCAAGAAATTACATAAGCTCCCAATAATTAACATTCCGTTAAGGTTCCATACATCACTGATTCAAGTCAACAATCTAATATCAAAGGATTTCATTGCTCAAAATGAATGTCAAGGTTCATACGTCCATCAACAGCTAATGTAAAGCCTATATCCCATTAGTTACATTCCATGCTATCAAAATACATTCTCCTACACTTGGCAATGCAGATACATGATGATGCTATACAAGACTTAACAAAATTAGAATCTACCCTATTCTACTCAGACCAAGTGTAGCTTCCCACACTGGGCCTCAGCTCATGGATGTTCATCCACTTGCTTACCCTTATCCTTACTCGAAGAACCTTCACCTGAAATGTTAATCCCATGAAACGGGGTGAGATATGAATCTCAGTAACCAAGGCAATTCCATCATATACTCCATATTAATTCGCATACATGCATAATTTCACATAAACACTAGCAGTAGACCATTCATATCAGTAAATGAAATAATTAGGCTATCATGATTACTATCCTATACTAGCAATCATACTATCACATGTTAAAGGCCATTAACACAGGAAAGGCCCGTCCATGGCACCTACTCCTCATTGAGCACAACTGGGGCTCAGTGCATCTGGGGTTTGATCATAATCCGGTGCTCGATCGAAGCACATGCACGGGTGGCAGCCGCACCACAGCTCTACCATGGACTCACAAAGTCCAATCACAATTCAACAGATAGCCAACCAATTCATTCAACATTTCAAATCATTCATGTATAGCAAAATATGAAATTAACACAGATATATGCATGAAATTAATGTAAACCCGATTACCTCACTTGTAGACACTTGCAACAATCACCAATGGTGAAGAAATCCCCCTATAACTATAGCATCATAGAATTACTACTCTAATTCATCATTAATAGTCATAATCAGTACCCAAGGAATTTAAAATACTAATGACTACCCAAGAATCATTTACCCAGCCACAACAAGTCCCAATTTCGGATTTAAGTGTCATCTAACAGAAAACTCCACATTCCACCAAAAATCTTAAGCAATTTCATGCAAAACTAACACCCATTTTCTAAATCAGCTATGGGGGTCTCAAATTAACCAATAAAGCATCAAAATGGAGGGTTTAAACTCACTCAAAGTCATCCCTAAGCTCAACCTACGAATTTCATCAAGAAAACCCCCAAACACTCACATTTCAGATTTTGGGTGGAGTGAAAATACTCTAAATGAAAAACTAATCGGACCAAATTAAAGGGAAAGATGAGGGGATTAAGTTGTATAACTATTACCTTGGCTGAATCTTGCTCTAAATGTGAGAAAATGCATAATTCTTGCCCCAAACCCTAGCCTCCTCTCCAAGCTCCGAATTTGCCTCTTGAGTTTCAGAAAAATATGAGAGTGGCTGAAGCATTAGGGTTTTAAGTGGGCTTAAGTTGGGTCAAAGTGGGTCATGGGTTGCTCCAAGGTCCATCTTCATTTGGGCTTCAGATTTTTAAGTTTGTTGGGCCAGTTTAGAGGTGTTGGGCTATAGAATTTACTGGGCCAGTTTTTACACTTAAGTTGCTGAAATTTAACTAGGTTTGGGCCAAGTTTGAAGAGCTCAAGAGTTTTAGGTCTGAACAAGGATTATTAGGCTACTTAGAAGAGTCTATACAAGGTAAATCTTGGGCCTCCATCACACTAAATTATGTTAGGTCTGCACATAATCCATTGGGCCTCCATTAGCCTCTTCTCATGATCTATTAATTTAGACCTAGATAGAATTTCTATCCCATTTAAATCTCAAACCCATATTAATAATTTATCTCTCTAAAGTCTCCATTCACTTAACTTGCCCAATGAGCCCATATTAATTACTCTTAATTAATTCTAATTCATGATTAACACCTTAATTAATTATGGGGTGTTACAACGGGGACCCACCACTTGGGGGTCGCTGGATGTGGAGGAATTATGTATGATTCCAGAAGTTTCAATTTCGAAGAAATTTAAAGTTCTTGATTTTGACAAATATGACGGTACTAGCAATCCAATATATTATCTGAGATCATACTGTACAAAATAACTGTCTGATCAAGAGACAAGAAGTTTCTAATAAACTTCTTTTCAGAGAGTCTGATGGGGTTTACCTTGTCATGGTACATGTAGTTAGACCACTCAAAAATTTAGAGTTGGAGAGATCTCATGGAAGCTTTCATAAAGCAATATAAATTCAATCTCGACACGACCCTAACCAAGGAACAGCTGAAAAGGATAAGTAAAAAAGAGACAGAGTCGCTTAAAGAATATGCTCAAAGATGTAGACTGATGGCTTTCCAAGTCTAACCTCCAATGATTGGGTTTGAGTTCTGCTCCTATTTCATTCAAACTCTCTCAGACCCATTTTATAAGATCATGTTAGGGACCCATGTTACGAATTTTGCTGGCCTTATTAAAATTAAGGAGAGGATAGATGAAGACATCAGAGTTAGGAAACTTTCATCCCCTCAGGCAGAAAATAGCTTCAAAAAGAGTCAAGGATTGAAGAAGAAAGAGGAAGACATAAATTACGTCCAACCTGTGAGACTGTATTCACAACAACCCATTCCTTATCAAATAAGTAGAGAAAATCAAGGTCAAACCCCCTTTGTGCCAGTTATGAATAGACAAGGGCAACATGAGAGAATGACTTATGTGCGACTAAAAGATAATCACCCTTGGCCCAATTTTAATTCCACCAATGTTGAATTGTATAAGAAGTTATTGGACGCGAAGCTTTTAGGGCCTCGACGTGCAAACCCAGTGCATCCACCATATCCAGCATGGTATAACCCTAATGTCTCTTGCGAATACCATATGGGTGTTTCGGGGCATTCAATTGAGAATTGTGTCACCTTTAAGAGAAATGTGCTGGATCTGATTGAGTCTAATCATATCTAATTTAAACCTAGAGAAGATTCAACAATCGCCACCAACCCTTTACCTAGTCATGGGGGACAAGTGAACATTGTTGAAGAAGAACCGGGGTTTTCCAAGAATCCTAATGCCATTAAGTTGTCAATGAAAACTCTATTAGTTAATCTTTAATTGGCCATGTATGTGTTAGAATTACCAAAGGAAAGGATCATTGGGACTATTGTTGGGCTATTAGTTAAATTTTGTAACTTTTATCAGCAAAATATGGACTATAACATCGAGAATTGCGTGCAATTTTAGGAAGCTTTGAAGAAATTAATGACATTAGGGGTTATGGTTATAGAGAAGTTAGAAGAAGAAATTGGCACGATAGAGGAGAAGTATGTTGATATCATTATCCCCACTAGATAGCCAGAAATGGTTACCTTAACTATGGGAAATCCTTTTACGACATCGAGGCCATCTTGTTCCCTTTCCCTAAGGTAACCCTCAGTGGTTATCAATATGCCAGCTCCATTCCTATATCAAAGCAACCATGTAATACCATGGAGATATGAGGAAACCTTTAACTATCCTTTAACTCAGGGGGTGATTGCTAAGGCAGAAGAAGAACCTATCACAAGTATGGTTAGAGCAAGAGGTATTACTTGAAGTGGTAGGGCTTACCTCCCAGCAAATATTGACAAGCATGGGAAGGGAAAAGGAATTGATAGTGATGATCAAAAGAAAGAGAAAGAAAGGAAAGAAGATAATGCTGATGAAGAGTTCCTACGAATCATGAAATAAAGTGAATATGACATGGTAAAGCAATTAAAGAAAACTCTAGCTCAAATTTCAATGTGGTCCTTAGTCATGAGCTCGGAGGTACATCGTCGAGCTTTACAAAAGGTCTTGGAGGAAGCATATGTGCGGCCTGACGTCACCCCAAAAAAAGTAACTAGTGTGATGAATATCATCAAGTCCACATCTGCCATCTCATTTTCTAAAGAAGAGATCATAGAGACATTCGCTAATCAGCTTAAGGCCCTACACATTACTCTGAAATGTAACGGGTTCATAATTACAAAAGTTCTAATTGATAGGGGGTCAACACTAAATGTGCTACCATTAATGACATTTGAGCAATTAGCGATGGAAACATCACACATTGGAAAAAGCGATATGGTGGTTAGAGCATTTGATGGCTCTAAAAGAGCCATGGTCAGCATTATATGTCTATCCTTGGAAATTGGGCCAAAAGTGTTTGTAGTAGACTTCTAGGTAATAGACATCAATCCCTCCTATACAATGTTGCTAGGGAGGCCATGGATCCACTCTGCTGACGCCGTCCCTTCCACTCTTCACTAAAGAGCCAAATTCATTGATAATGGGAAGATAATCATTGTCAAGGGAGAAGAGGAGATAATGTTAAGTAAGCCCAGTTCCTTACCATATATTGAAGCTATGAAATGAGATAAAGAAATGTTGTTTCAAAGTTTAGAGATGGATGGACCCATGCCTGCTGTCAAAAATGTCAATCAGGTTGTGATGAAGATATTAGAAAGGAGTGGATTCGAATTTGGAAGGGGAATGGGAGTATAGCTATAAGGAATTGAATGACCTATTATGCTCCCAGATAACCCTAGTCGTCAAGGATTAGTGTATGGACCCTTATTACCAAACCTAGTAGAGGAGCAGCCAAGGACAAAAGGAAGTAAGAAGTAAGAGAAACAAAAAATCTCCCATATCATAGAAACTTTTTCAGCCCCCTCAGATGTTATGAACCGGTTAAGTATTTCAATGGTTAATGATAGAGCTGTGTGAGAAGTCAAAGTTTGGATCTCGGTCGATGATTCTGGGGAAAGATTAGATAATTAGGAAATAGAGGATATCCCTGATGTCATAGTTTTAAAGTAATTGTTTTGATTATATTGTTCTTTTGTTTTTAATTTGTTTAAAAGTACCTTCCTTTCTAATTTCGAACCATATTTATCACGGGTTGTGAATGACAGTGCTATTTCATGAATGAAATTGAAATTTCTTAGATATCTTGCCTTTTCTCCTACTCTCCTTTTCTATTTGTTCATTCTATGTTATCTCTTCCTCCAGGAAATTGCTTTCCTCAGAACTCCTGTCCAACACAGAGGTTCCTGAGCCCCTATTGAGTGATTTATGTGTTACTACAAATATGCATGATTTTGAATCTGATAATGAAGAGTTGACTCAGATCTTTGAAAAAATGTTGGATTTTGAAAATAAAGGAATAGGCCTACACGAAGAAATAATTGAAAATATTAATTTGGGCATTAAAGAAGATAAAAGGGAGATTAAAATGGTGGATAATTCAGAAAGAAAAGAAATGATTCAACTTTTTA
Source organism: Erythrophleum ivorense (assembly GCA_026724425.1). Classification (NCBI taxonomy): domain Eukaryota; kingdom Viridiplantae; phylum Streptophyta; class Magnoliopsida; order Fabales; family Fabaceae; genus Erythrophleum; species Erythrophleum ivorense. Next base: position 39,813,758 of record JAIUCV010000008.1, on the reverse strand, counting down.
AGGAGTATATGGACGTCTTTGCATGGTCCTATCAGGACATGCCTGGACTTGATCTAAAAATTACTCCTCATAAGATTCCTTTATTTCCTAATGTCGAGCCAAAGAAGCAAAAATTAAGAAAAATGAACCCCGACATGTCTCTGAAGATAAAAGAAGAAGTTATGAAACAATTGGAAGTAGGTTTTCTTGAAGTGTCTACGTATCCTTAATGGGTAGCAAACATCGTACCTGTCCCTAAAAAGGATGGGAGGGTCCGCATGTATGTCGACTATAGAGATCTGAACAAAACAAGTCCAAAGGATGATTTCCCATTACCCCATATTGATGTTTTAGTTGATAATATGGCTCAAGCCCATCAATATTCCTTTATGGACGGGTACTCAAGGTACAACCAGATCCCTATACATGAAAACCATAAAGAGAAAACTACATTCATCACACTATGGGGAACATACTATTATAAAGTAATGCCATTTGGGTTGAAGAATGCTAGAGCAACTTATTAGCAGGCCATGACGGCACTCTTTCATGATATGATGCATAAGGAGGTTAAAGTGTACATCGATGATATGGTGGCTAAATCCGCAGAAGGAGAGAGCCATGTGGCAATCCTAAGAAGGCTATTTGAAAGGTTGCGTAAATACAAACTCTGTTTAAACCCCAATAAATGCACCTTTGGAGTTTTGACTGAGAAATTATTGGGTTTTATGGTAAGCCAAAAAGGAATAGAGGTAGACCTTGACAAAGTGAAAGCAATCCGAGAAATGACATTTCCTCAGATAGAAAAGGAAGTACGAAGCTTTTTGGGTTAGCTAAATTACAGAGCAAGGTTTATTGCCAATTTAACTACAACCTGCAAGCCACTTTTCAAGTTGTTAAGGAAAAACTATGCGGGAGGATGGGATGGTAGCTGTTAGCAAGCCTTTGACAAGATCAAAGATTATCTATTGAAACTTCCAATTTTGGTCCCGCCTGTAACAACCGGGAAAAAGAGAAAAGAAAAGGGAAAGAAAAGAAAAGCTGAAAATTTTCGAAGGCTGAAAATTTTCTAAATCTGCTAGCTATAGCCTAGCTATAGCGAGAGTGCCTTCTCGCTATAGTGAAAATACTTCTAGCTATAGCGAGTGCGAGCATCCCATACAAAAACCAAGGAGTTACTCACCGTAGCGTGCGCTATAGCGAAAACGGGAGTCTGGAACTGACACGAGCTCGCCGTAGAGAGGGTTATGGCTCGCTATAGCGAGGGTTAGTCTAGAAAAGCGTAAAAAGAGAGATTTTTACCTTTTAAAACTTCCAAACTCTTCCTTTCTCTGTAAACCGACCTAAGCTTCGACTAAGAGAGAGAAAAGGGCTGTGGAGAGAGAGAGAGACCTAGAGAAGGAAGGAGAACAAGCAAAGAGGTAAGCAATCTTGAGATTTCCCTAGCTTTTCTCCTTAGCATGTTATTCTTCTCTCTTTGCCCTCTCTTTCTATGGTTTTAGTAGTTGATTTGGGTTTGGTTCTGAAGGGAGAAAGTGAAAAACCACTCTTGAGGAAGGGTAGAGCTCATGTAGCTTCTTTTCTTCTTCTTTCCTTTCTTTTTTGAGAGATTGAGAGAGGAAGGAGAGTGAGTGAAATTCTAGAGAGAGAATCCCTAGTTTCTTACATGAGTAGTAGAGGTTTGCTTCTGTGAAGAGCCCCTTTAGCTTTGTGAGTACTTATTTGAGTTATGAGAGAATAATCCCATGCTCTTTGTTGTGCTTAGGCTCAAAGGAAGCAATTCCATCTAGTTGTGAGTGTGAAATCAAGAAGGGAGAAGAGGAATTGAAAGGGAAGGCTTGTGTTAGCCGATAAGGTAGCCCTCTACTCTTTCTTATTGCATTCTTGGATGTGTAATAGTCATTGTGTGCTTGTGTATGTGCTTGTATGATGAGACATGTCATTTGATGTTGCCTTGATGCATTGGTACCAATATGTTTATGATATGAATTGTGGAAATTGCTTGGGTGCCGAAAGTCCCTTGAGACGGGTGAGGTGGTGCCAAAAGTCCCTGAACCAAGGGTGAGGCCAATCCAAAAGTCCCAAAACTCGGGTGAGGCTAGACCAAAAGTCCCTAGAGCCTATTCTTGGCATTGATATGATATCATGGCATGAAACACACATGTTATGTCATTGTGACTTGTTTGCATGCTTTGACTAGTTCATATATCTTGATTGCTTCTTGAATGAGTATGAGCTATTGAGATTCCCTGAATCTCACCCCCTCCCTCTCCCATCTTAACATCCAGGTGGAGCTCAAGAGCCTAAGAGTGGAGGCCATGAGGCATAGAAAGCCTTGTTTTGCCACTTTTGCACACTTACACCTAGCTTGATGTATAGGAAGACCAAGTGCTTTTGTATGTATATTATTTTTGAGTTGTAAATATGTGAGCACATGTAAGCATATGTATAAGTGATGTATGAACTGTGAAAAGAGCCAAAGTAATGGAAATGTGATATTTGGCCCTTTAGTGGCTTATATGAAATGATGCATTTTGTCCCGTAGCATAGTGAGTTTGAGTTGTGTATTGATTTGGACCATTTAAGGAATTCATATATGCTATGTTTGTACTTTCAAACTTGCCCAGGAGATGCTAGAGCATGTGGGAGGCCATTTGGACCCATTATGAACCATTGTGGGTGCCAAAATCGCTAATTTTGTGAGCTCTGTCAAAGTATGACTAGATGAGCTCTTCTTAATATGAAATTTGGCATGCCTCTAGAGTCCATTGAGAATTCTTGAGAAGCTAAAGTGGGTAATATTTGGAGGTCTAGGGAATATTTAGTGAATTGTTGAAGTTTGGAAATTTTAATGGTTTGGTCATGGTACTGTGCATTAAGTCCGAAAATGAATCCATGTCATTCATAGACCAAATGGTGTCCAATTGTCATGAAATTTTATGAGCATAAACCAGATATCCACAGTGACCTATACCAACTAGAAGCACATCAATTGGAGGTCTGTAGAGAGAGAAACGACCTTCTGAAGTTCTGTATCAGCATCAGGGAAGCTTTCCGACCTTCGTTACTGTTCCATCAGTTTTCAAGGTCCAAGAGCTCCTGAACTGATCTGGACTTATTTTTCTCCTCTAGTTAATTCTATAACTTTCTGAATTGTTATAGTTTTCCTAGATTGGATTTTTATGGAATTAATTATGAATTTTCGAAGTTCATGACAGTAAACTGCACCAGTATTAGGGATAGCCAGACCTCTGTCTCTTTTTTGATCTCAACGATGGTCCAAACGTTGAGATTGTGGTTGGGAGTTATTTTTAGTGTGAAGTTAGCATCCAAAGATTTCCAGAAAGCTATGATTTACTTGATTCCCATTTTTCTAGAATTAGTTATAATTTTCCAAATTTAGAGCCAAAAATATGACTTTTGGGCTCATTTGAGAAATGGCATTTTTCTTGGTTTTTGGCTTCATATCCGTGGTTTATGAATTGTTTGAGGCTATGTACAAGTCTTATAAATGGTAATTGAGTAGAAGATGTGAATGATGGGTTCACAGGACCTACGGGGAAAAATATGACCAGTTTAACCCTGACTTAAGGTAGTAAAATACCACGATTTTGGTCATTTCCTTTGGAAATCATATGGAATCATGCTAGGAGGGAGATAAGTTGGAGTTCTGTCATTATGGTGTTACGCCGCCCATATTGGGGCGGCCTTTAATTCCCTACTTAACAATCTTGCCAAGATCGATGGGGGTTTATCACACCCCAAAATGCGACCGCGCAGCGCCATACCGAAATCGAAATTAATAATAAAAGCAGAAAAGTAGAATCGCCACCAAATTTTTATTTTTGAAAAGACAAAATTTTGGAAAAAACCTTTTTATTTGGAATATAAAAAAAAAGTGGTCTGCATACCAGAAAAATAGATTCGGGAGTCGATTGTGAGTGGGGAAGGTGTTAGGCACCCCACAACACCCGTTACTAAGAACGGTTATCCTAAGTTAGTTGTGCAAAATTATCATGGCCTTTAGTTTATTTTGATTCTCCCTAATAAATTATATGCAAAGCAAGAAATAGGGATAAAACAAAAGAAATTAAAAAGGAAAATGAAATTTAAGAAACGGAATTAGAAAACAAAATAAAATAAAATAAATTAAGAAAATGAAAATCGAACAGAAAATTTTATTTACAAGGGCGGACTTGACCTAGGATGAAAGCCTAGGGCCTACGTACCCTCTAAAGGAGATCAAAGTCCACGTAGTTCGATTGAAAACTGCATTTGACTGATGTTTTGTTTTGTTTTTGTTTTTGTCATTTTTTGTTATTTTTGTTTAGTTTTTTATTTTTGATTCTTTGATTTTTTTATCTTTTTTTTTGAAAAAAAGAAAAAGAGATAAAAATTATTTAGCCTTTTACAAACAAAACGAATTTGAGATTGATTGGTCTGTTTTTATTTGTAAAAGGCAGGATTAATTTTACTCTCCCCTCTTTTTTTTTCCCTTTTTTTTGTTTAGTTTTGTTTCTGTTTTATTTTTTTTGTTTTTGTTTTATTTTTTTGTATGTTGTTTTATATATTTTTCTTTGCTTGGTTTTGCTTTGTTTTATCTTTTTGTTTTTGTTTTGTTTTCTACTATTTTTTTTCTTTGAAAAGATAGAAAATAAAGAGTTAACTTTTCCTTTAACAGATAAAACCATTTTAAAATTTGTTGACGTGTTCTGATGAGCTAAAAGGTAAAATTAATTTTACTTTTCTGGCATTCTCAAATTTTTTTCTTTTCTTTTTTTTTTCTTTTTTTTTATCCCTTTTTTTTAATCTGTTATTTTGTCTATATTATTTTTGGATCCCTTTTTTTGTTTTATTTTTGTTTTAATTGTATTTTGGTTAAGAGGAGAAGAAAACAAACATCCTTTAGGCCTTTGCGGTTAAAATATTTTTGAAGTTGGTTTGTGTGTTTCACTTTGCAAAGCCTAAATTACTCCTGCTTCTCAATCTTCCATTTTGACCTTTTGAGTTTTTATATTTTTTTGTTTTTTTTTTGGTTTTGTTTTTTGTTCTTGTTGGTTTGTTTGTTTTATTTTTTTATCCTTTCACGGTTTTTTCATATTTTTTTTCATCATCATTTTTTCTCGTTTTTTTTTTGTTTTCTTATTTCATTAAGTTTATTTGATTTTTTTTAGTGATTATATATTCCCAGTAAAAGAAATCTGCATAAACATGAAAAATCTGCTTATTTCCCCTCTTTTTTTCATTTATCGTTTTTGTTTTTTTTGTTTTTTGCTGTTTTATTTTGTTTTTTTTGTATTTTGTTATTTTTGGTGTTTCTTTTTTTTTTTTATCATTTTTATTCAATTGGTTTCTTTTTTTTTTGTATTACTCCCTTTCTTAGGTTTTTTAGGTCTTTGATTTTGACTTTCTTTTTATCTTTACTTTTTAATTTTGACCCTTTTTTTGTTTCAGCAAAGTTTGTGAGGAAGAAGAAAGATTGGATCTTGATTTCGAAAACTGTTTATTACAAAAAGGGGGAGAAAATCTTTCCTTTCACCATTTTGTTATTTTTGTTGTTGTTATTATTATTTTTATTTTTATTTCTTATTATTATTATTATTATTTTAAAAGGACTTAGACTCACTTCATAAATAGACTCTTTTTTTTTTTGGGAAGTTTCCTCTTTTTCTTCTTTTTACTTTCTTATATTTGAAGTTCAAACTCCAATCCTTGTGAATGCATATTTTTATTTTGACAGAAATCCATTCAATTTTCACAAAGAGCTTCTTCTCACACCTTTGTTTTAATTCTTGTTTATTATTTTCTATATTTTGTCTTGTGTTTATTTATTTATTTCTTTTTCCTTTGATTTCCTTTTGCTAGAAACACTCTTCACTTTTTTAAAAAAAAATTGTTCCCTTATTGAAAATTCTCTTTTTGGTGTTTTTTTTTATTACGCTTTTCTCAAAATCAATATTAACTTGATGTGAGCCATGAGAACCCAAAAATTAAGAACTCATCTAATTTTCCTTTTTCTTTCTTCTTTTTTCCCTTTTTTTTTTAAAAATTACTATTATTTTTTTTGGTTTTATCAGAAACCAAAACTTGAGATTTTCTTTCCCCTTTTTTTGAAATTCGTACTCTTCTTTTAAAAAAAGAAAAACCAAATTAGGCCTGGTCTATCAGGACCTAAAAATCCATCATCGCCCAAAAAAAAAACGCAACCCGCCAGGAGACTTATTGTCCCACATGGCTCCTTGGGTGACCTGATGTGTCAAGGGGATGAAATGATCGCACATGACACTTCTAAAGGGGGAAATAAAAATGAAAAATAAGGCGAGGAACAATGAAAATAAAATTAAAAAAACTAAATAAATAAAAAGTAAACGAAATAAAATGAACAAACAATAATATGGCTAAGGTTCGAATGTTTAGGCTTATGTACATGTTCTGGGTACATTGTTCTCAGACCAACTTTACATCATGCAATCAGGCAAGGAAGGTATTACAGCAAAGAGACTTTTTCCCCTTTTAAGACCTTTATTCGGAACTTCCCAAATACCCCATCCAACGACATATACAGAACATCCACGTTGAGCAGAAAAGAAACACGAAACGAGATTAATTTCGAGCTAAGATTGATCACCTATGCGATGGTAAATAACAAACCATCCCTATCCAAGCTACTGGGAGTACTAACAAATTTGCAATATTCATCATTACAAAATGCAGATTAAACGAAATTCAAAACCAGAAACATTACTATTGCCATTAGTCCCAAAACATACGGCTGCTTATCATAAAGTCGCAGCTGAGGATAAAAACTAGATTAATACATTATAGCTCAACAGATTCAACAACAAGACACGCTACAGCTTTACTCAATCTCCTTTCAAACCTTTCTTTGAACACCTAACGCTCATGTCACCAGATATACAATGAACACAGCATTTTGAATTCCAGTTTTCCCATCTCAATTCTACATTATCAGGAATCACAAACAGAGCAACACAAGACTGGGGCTTACCTGTAGGGATGGTGACGAAAAAAATGGATTATTCGGTCTCCTGTTGCTCTCGATTTGTCGATATTCCTCGGCTCCTTTTGCTCTCGATTTTTCGGTCTCTGTCCTCCCTTCCTTCCAGTCCCTCTCTCTCTGTTTCTCCGTCTCTATCTCTCGCTCTCTCGCTTTTTTTTCAATCTGAAATCCCAAGTCAACTGGCCTCTCTCTGTTTCTCTTTCAGCACCCCCTGATCTCTCCTTGAATCCCCTATCTCCTTCGCTTCTCCCACTTGCATCTCTGGCCGAATCCCCTACTCTCGACTTTTTTTCTCCTCGATTCACTCCCTCGGCCCCCCTTTCTGATGTTCCTCACCCTCCCTTTTTTTTAATCCTCCAGTCTCGCTCCCTCTTTTATTCGAGTCTCCCTCCTCAATTTCTTTCCGAATTGATCCCTTCTGTCTCCCTCGATTCTTTATTGATTCAAAATCACTCCAACAGAAGCCCTTGTCACTGCCTCCCTCGCCTCAGTCCTCTGATGCATCCCTTTCAGCCCTTTTCTCATTTTCTCTGCCCCGTGACATCTCTCTCGTCTTTTCCCTCTGCTGCCTTCTCTCTGTGTTTTCCTTTTCTCCCTTCTGGGTGTGCGTCAGTGTGTAGGTCAGAAGGGGCGCCAGTAGATTAGTGAAACGGGTAGGGTTTGTCCTAAATGGATCCAGGCTGGGTTAGGTAGGCCCATCCAAGTTTCTTTCTTGGCCCATTTTATTAGGTCACCTTTTCTCTTTTTTGTTTTCTCATCTTTATTAAGAAATCTTTTTTTTTGTTTTCTTTTTTTTTTTTCAGTTCCTTAAGATTTCATCTTTTTATGTTTTTCAATTCTATTTCTTCTTTATTTTTTTATGTTTAATTATTGGGCTTCGAAAATCTGAAGGAAAATGAGTCCTGTATACTTGTTTTTTGTTTTGAATTCTATTTCTCTTTTTTTTTTACTTTCTTCATTTTTTTTTATTTTTTGCTAAAATAATTTCATTATTATTATTATTATTATTAGGTTTTTAGAGTTTGTCTGGATAAAATACGGTGCTTATAGGGTTGTACTGGGGCAACAGGACGCCTCAGGAAAGAAGGAGCGAGCGATCTATTATTTAAGCAAGAAATTTAATGAGTGTGAAACTCGTTACCCATTGATAGTAAAGACCTGTTATGGGTTGGCATGACCGACCAGACGTTTACGACAGTACATGCTTTATTATACCACTTAGTTAATTTCCCGAATGGATCCCATCAAATATATCTTTGAAAGCCCACATGTTTCTGGGAGAGTCTCTAAGTGGCAAGTGATTCTATCTGAGTATGATGTCAAATATATGACTCAGAAGTTTGTAAAAGGAAGTGTCATAGCAGATCACTTAGTTAAGAATCTTTTGGATGAATACCAGCCGTTGGATTTCCATTTCCCTGGTGAGGACATATTGGATACAAAGGATGATAAGGATGATAAAGGTGATAATGACAGACAGTGGAAGATGTATTTTGATGGAGCAGCAAACATGCATGGTTATGGTGTTGGAGTTGTAATTATATCTCCGGAGGGGAAACAATTTTCGATCACCATTAAATTGGAATTTGAATGCACCAACAACATAGCGGAATATGAAGCCTACATTAGTGGGTTGAATGCTTCCATAACTCTTGGTATAAAAAGTCTAAAAGTTTTTGGGGATTCTACCCTTATAATTCATCAAGTGACCAGAGAATGGCAAACGAAGGACTCAAATCTGATTCTGTATCAGAAGTTTTTGGTTCAACTAATTAGCCAATTTGAAGAAATCAATTTCCATCATGTGAATCGAGACAAAAACCAATTTGCTGATACCTTGGCTACTTTAGCAGTGATGATTCAACTCAACTATGAAGTCCAAGTCCAACCACTTTGAATAGAAGCCAGGGATTTACTGGCATATTACCTAAACATAGAAGAAGAACGTGATAGGCAACCTTAGTATCATGATATCAAGACTTATATGACAAGTAGGGAATACCCAGCTGAGGCCATTGAGAGTGATAAAAAGACTATTCGGTGGCTAGTCATGAATTTCTTCATTAGCAATGGCATTTTATACAAGAAAAGTCATGACAGTACACTATTGTGGTGTGTAGATGCGAATGAGGCACAAAAAGTGGTCACAAAGGTTCATAAAGGAATATGCAGTACGCATGTAAATAGTCACACTCTGACTAAGCAAATCCAAAGGTGTGGATACTTTTGGTTGGCCATGGAGAAGAATTGTACTAGTATGTTCGAAAATGTCATAAATGTCAAATTTATTCAGACAAAATCAATGCACCACCAATCTCACTACACAATTTGGTGGCACCGTGGCCATTTTCAATGTGGGGCATCGATGTGATTAGACCAATCAACCCTAAAGCTTCAAACGGACATCGTTTTATCTTGGTTGCCATTGATTATTTCACAAAGTGGATCGAAGCTAGTTCCTTTGCTAGCATCACTCAAAAAGCTTTTTGCAAGTTCCTTAAGGTGAATATTATTTGCCATTATGGACTACTAGAAAAAATCATCACTGATAATACTCTGAACCTAAATAGGGTAGAAGTCTTTAAACTCTGTGAACAATTCAAGATCAAACATCATAATTCAGCATCTTATTAGCCACAGATGAATAGGGCCATAGAGGCAGCAAATAAAAACATAAAAAAAATCATTGCCAAGATGATAGTCACCCGTAAGGATTGGTACGAAATGCTTCCATATGCATTGCATGGGTATCGCACAACTGTGCGTACTTCGACCGGGGCAACTCCTTACTCCTTGGTTTATAGAATGGAAGCTGTCATGCCAATTAAGGTCGAAATCCCATCGTTACGGGTATTAATTGAATCTGATTTAGATGAAAGCGATTGGATAAACACTCGATATAAGCAGTTGAATATGATTAAGGGACGAAGACTCACTACAATATGTCATGGACAATTATATCAAAGGAGGATGGCAAGAGCTTTCAACAAAAAGCTTTATCCTCGAGAGTTCAAAATTGGTAACCTAGTCCTCAAAAGGATCTTGCCAAACCAAGACGACGCTCAGGGTAAATGGGCTCCCACTTATAATGGCCTTTATGTTGTTAAGCATGCTTTCTTAGGAGGAGCAGTAGTTTTAATGGACATGAATGGTCGTGAACTAACCAAGCCTCTCAATTCAGATGCAGTTAAAAAGTACTTTGCGTAAAAGGAAAAGCTCGCTAGGTTGAAAATCCAAAAGGGTGGCCTAGGCAAAAGTTAAAGCCAAAAGAAAATTTTTTTAAAAAGACAAAGAAAAAAAAAGCTTAGCAATGTAAGAAGGTGCCTGGGCAGAAGTAGGGCCAAAGTTTGAAAGTCCATTTCGACAGGAGCAACCAAATAATAGGCAAAATAGAATCCAATGAGGTTAAGGACCATAGATCAGGTTGGATGAGAAGCATATCTTGGGTAGCACAACATATCATTTCGTAGGGGCATGTAGAACCAATTATGGAGGACAATCTTTGGAAGAACTTCTCAAGCCAAGTCCTTTCATTTTTATTGTTTGTTTTTTTATCATTATGGTTTCTTTTTCTTTGTCCAAATTCTGTGTTGTCTGAACTCCCAGATGTTTCCTTTGGAAAACTCGTTAATAAGATCATTTCTCATGAGTCTTAATTACATTTCATCATTCGTCTATATCATAACCTCTGTCTTTATGCTTCATAAATAATTAATACCTCAAAAATGACATTCATCAAAGCATTTACTTGGCACGTCATGGTTGGTATTCTCTTTGTATCACTTATCCTTTATAAACCCCTTATCGTTACCTAAAGAGCAAACCAATAAAGGGGGTAGTTATGGTTTCAAGGACAACATACAAAGCCCTTTTGCTGATAAGGGATTGAGAGTTACAAATGGGATACAGTCTAAGGTACTAAAGATTTAGTTAGATGGACATCACGTTTCGAAAGAGCAGCATGTTATCTCACTATGGTGGATTTGTGAAAATATCAATGCATTTTTTTGGGAAATCAACGCTCTTGACAATGAAAAAAAAAAGGAAAACCACAACAAAACACAAAGCAAAAGAAAAAAACAATTTGAACATCCTTTGCCTCATGTTCCAAGTTTACGCATAAACAAGACATGAGACAACTTAAGTTCTGTACCAGAACAAGCAATTTTAAATCCTACACAAAATAGGCACCCTTAAAACTGTGCATAGGCCAGACAATCTCTTAAAGCCTTACACAGGCTAGGCACCCTTAAAGCCCTACACAGGCCAGGTACCCTTAAAGCCCTGCATAGGCTAGGTATTTTTTAAAGCCCTGCACAGGCTAGGCACCCTTAAAACCCTGCATAGGCCAGGCACCTTTTAAAGCCCTACTGACGATTATGTCATGCAATTTCAAATAAAACTAGGAAGCAAAATGAATTCTGTAGATAATGGTGCAACCTAGGTCATTTCCCAAGGAGTTTGTGCCTCAATTTGTTTATGAAAGAGTGTTCCAAGTATTACTAATTAGGACTTGTTTTGGGGGTTTTGAAATGCTAGAATTTAATTGAACTAAAATTTAATTGACAAGAATAAAAAATTTAAGACTAAATGAAGTGAACAGTTGAGAAAATGTGGTAGTTAGCCTTGTATTGAACTCCCTAGAATTCAATTATCCTTGCCTTTTTAGTTTACCAAATTTGGATTTAATTTCTTGCTCTTTAGTGCATTCCCTATAAAGACTCTTGAATAACCATCCAAGATTCAATTCATCAATTATTCAAGGAATTTACAACCATAAGAAACTTTGAAAAATTAATTAATTGCATTAAGAACAAGAACGCATTATAACCAATCCTAATTGATCAATAAAATCTACTGCACAATCCACTTAAGATGCTAATTAACCAATTAGATTGATTAATTTCTCAAACAATTAATTGCACAAAAATTCTAGCCACTTAATCCAACAACCATTGTATTAATTGGCCTAAAATCAAGAGGAAATTAAAAGTAATTTGCATAGCACTAATTCTAGAATTTTTACTAACATGTAATGATCACAATTAAAATTCCAAAGATCAAATTAAGCTCAATCCACAATTCAAATCCAGAAATTTCCAATAATCAAATTTCTCAATTAATAAACTAAACCTAGTCAAATTAATAAGAAAAATAATTCTGAAATTAAAAGATGGAACAAAGAAATTTTATCCAATTTGGTGAGAAAATGTGGAGCTTAAATCTGCGTCTAGGAGTTTCCAAGCTTCAACTAGCCACCATGGATGATTCAAGTTGCCATGGAGATTTTAATCAGAGGAAAATTGATAAATTGAGCTGTAGCCATGGATGATTCAATGAGAAAATGCTCCCTCGTTCTGCTTCTGGAGCTCTGGCCTTTTTCGTCGTTCCTTCCGTCTATTCTCCAGCTCACTTATTGTCATGTTGAAGTCACATTTTTCTTCCCTCAGCTCACTAAATCTCCAGCTCATGCTTCATTAATCCATGTGTTTTGTTCTCATGTTAGCTTAACTTCTCTTCCAGCTCAAACCCTTATCTGCTTCTTCATTTAACTTAGCTCCAGCTAATTCAAGCTTCAGAACGCTAGTTGCTCGTAGCTTAATTCCAGCTCGTACAAGCTTCAATATAGTTTGACGCTCTCCCCGTCAGCTCAACGTCTCTTCCAGCCCACATTCTTAATACATGTCAGCCTTCTTTATCTCACTATACTCCACTTCTTCACTTCCTCGAGCTTGTGTTTACGTGTGACCTTCTTCCTTCCATGTTTGCTTTCCTTGCCACGAGATTTCTTCCATGTTAGCTTCAGCATTTAAAAATCTTATGCTCAGCTTATGCAAGCTTCAGCTCTACGTATCTTTCCACGTTAACTTCATCTCTCATTTTACCATCCCACTTTGAAGTCTTGCTTCCTTTATCCATGCTCTGTTTTCAGCTCCCAAGACTCTCTATATTTTTTGCATTTTTCTTGCATTGGCTCCCCTCATGCAGCTTCGTCTTTGTTCAGCCACATTCAACTCGCTTTCTTGATGAACCCGTAGCTTTCCTTTTCTCCCATGTAGCTCATGCAAGCTTCTCCTCTGTTTCTGCTCACATGTATGTAGAACTCGAGCTCAAGGTTGCTTCTTGCTTTGCCTTCTCATCAAAAGGAACCCGTAGCTTCTTCTTTAACTGGTGGTTATCTGCTTCACAATTCATTCTCCCATTTTTTAGCTCTAACAAGAAGTACAATTGAGGCCCAAATCTTCTCCTTCTCTTCTCTAACTCAAATTCTCATTCAAGCTTCAATTGCCCATTAAAGTCTGCACCAAAGAATGAAAATTATTGGGTAGAATTATCCACAAAATTATTTAAAAGAAATTCATGCATTAAAACTCAATAATTTTGCCAATTAATTCACAAAGTGCATAAGTGGCTGATGAATTCAAATTGAATCTAATTAAACCCTTAAGACCATATTCCATCATCAAAATGCCTAAGTTAAGAGGATTAAAATGTATAAAAATCATGCTTATCACCTGCACAGGCCAGGCACCCTTAAAGCCTTGCATAGGCCAAGCAATCTCTTAAAGCTCTGCACAGGCTACGCACTCTTAAAGCTCTGCACAGGCCATACACTCTTAAAGTCCTGCACAGGCCATACACTCTTAAAGTCCTGCATAGGCCAGGCAATCTCTAAGCCCTGCACAGGCCAGGCAATCTCTTAAACCCCTGCACAGGCTAGGCACTCTTAAAGCCCTGCACAAACCAGGCACCCTTAATGCCCTGCACAAACCAGGCACCCTTAATGCCCTGCATAGGCCAAACACTCTTTTAAAGCCCTGCACAGAATAGGCACCTAAGGTCCTGCCAAAATAGGCACCTTTAAGTTCTACTAGAACAAGCACTTCTTTAAACCTTACTCTAGCAAGCATTTCTTAGCCTTTTATCTTTGACCAGGTTTGGCTTTCCCCAGGTAAGTCAGCTCATTTTGATCTGTTAACTCCCCAAACAAAATATATATTTCCATCTTTACTTATTCTTAAGTTAAGGATATCTAAAATTGCATTTTCGATCTCCTCACTTAAAGAATAAGTAAAGAACACTATATTTTGTTTGGGTCGCTTTTTTTTTTCCTCTTGTTTATTGTCAGAAGGCAATTAAATCATCCTAGACAAAATATGTGTTCTTATCTTTACTTGTTCCTTATGTAAAAACATCAAAAATTACGTTTTCAATCTCCTTACCTAAGAAACAAGTAAAGAGGGGCAACTGTGAACACCGTATTTTGTCCGAACAAATTACAAAAATAATAACAAAATCAAATTAGCAAAAATACAAACAAAAAAAAGAAAGAAAGAAAATAGAAAATTAGGAGAAAATGAAAAAAAACAAACAAACAAATAAAAAAATAAAAAAAATTAAAAGCTTTAGAAAACAATAAAACAAAAAAATCAATCAAAATAAAAAGTCAAAAAAAGAGAGAAAAAGCCCAAAACCTTAAAAAAAAGGAAAAGAAATTTTAAAAGGTCAAAATCCAAAAAATAATAAAATAAAAATAAAAAACGGATGAAAGATCAAGGAACAAAAGAAATGGAATTGAAAAAGTAAAAAGATGAAATTTTAAGGGACTGAAAAAAAAAAGATTTTTTTTTTCTGCAGTCCAATATCTAAAAAAAAAGAGGAAATTCAGCCCAATAAAAATGGGCTGAGAGAAAAATGTTAAACTGAACTTCCATTGGGCCTACTTCAATCCAACCTGGATCCATTCACTATAACCCTACCTGCATCTCTGGCCCTGGATAATTTCTGGCAGCAGACACAGACGCACAACTCTAAGGTTCAGTGGCGCAGATAGGCAAGAGCAAGACTGATGCGAGACCCACTAGGAACATGCCCAAGAGAACCTTCAACAATTCGAAACTTTGCCTAGGACTGGCTAGAAAACAAGAACATTGGTCAAAGGAAAGACCCTAAGAGAACTTGTCTCTTAGAACCCTAGCCTTAAAACGCCACAAAGGAAGACAAATTCTTTGATAAGTCACGTGAACTCTCAAAGAACACAAAGAAGCAAAAAGCCTCACAAAGTATTGAATAATACTCAAATTCATTCATGATCTTCCAAAATAGAGTACAATAGGGGGCCTTTTATAGGCAAAGTTTCTAAAAGATTTAAAATCCTAATAAAAGTTGAACTCTAAAATCTGATTAGAATTATTTTGAATGATACCTAAAATCAAGGAACAAGATTAGGATATTAATTTTAACTTAATCTCCTAGATAAGCTCCTTGACCAAGTTCAAAAAATAATAAAATAATAAAAAACGAAATTAAAAAAGAATCCTAGTCAAAACTAATTAGCTTCTTTAAGTAGTCACATGGGATGCACATGCTTCATTAAAAATCACATGGTTGACACATGATTTTTAATCTCTTGCAATTGGACTCCAATTGGGCCTTGGCACTCCTTTTGTATGTGTATAATTGCATTGGGCCTTTAACATATTGGATATTGACTTTAGTTGCTCCATGGACTCTTCTTAGAAAATTGGACTTCCACTTAGACTTCCACTTTTGCATCTTTAAAGAGATATTGATCAAATATGGATCTTGGGCTCTAAACTTGGGCCGACGTCCAACATAGATATTATTTTAAGCTCTTTGAGATTTTTGGACATATACTAGCACAATTTGGGCCTCTTGAGTATAGGCCATCCTTTCATGAGCCATTTGGACCTGACTCATACGTTTTTAAATGATTTGGGTTTCTTGATGGATGAGGGCTTCTCAAACTTGTTGGGCTTCAATGGGCATGCCTACTAATATCGTATCAAAGACTGAGACGAGAAGGCGAGCAGACCACAGTGTCTCAGAAGATTTGAGGGACAAGCTACAACAGCAAGGTCGAGGAATTGACCTCCTCCTCGTGTCCCTTTCAGCATCAGAGGCCAAGAGAAAAAATGCAAAAATGGAAAGGGGAGATAGGGGCATGAATCGATGAAGGAAGAAGAGACAGCAAAAGGGAAAAGGAGCCTGAGATAGAGAGAGGGAGGAAAGCCGGCTGGCGAGGAGATTAAAAAGAAGGGGAATTTGGGGAGATGGGGGAGAGACCAAAAAAAGGGACAGAGGCAGAGAAGGCGAGGGGGACTTTTTAGATAGAGGAGAGATTCAAAAAAAAATGAAAAGAAGAGGGAGACAGGAGGGGAAGTTGGGGGTCACAAATCACAGAGGAAGGATTTTCGGATAGAGGTGATTTGAAAAAGGAGGGTGCGGAAGAATTCGAAGAGGAAGAAGCCAGGGAACATCAACGAATTGAGAGCAACAGGGGACCAGTAGTGAGGGAAGAAAAAAAGAATCAGAGAGAGATACCAAGAAGGTTTCAGGATTCAGGGAGGAGAGGCAAAAAGACAAGAGCTAAGGCAGAGGTTGAAGCCAAAAAAGGAGCATGAAGAAGACCTTGAAATCCCTGTAAGTAAGCCACGATCTCAATTTATTTTTTTATCAACAAAATTCCTCTGTGATTGCTGATGGTCTGAGATAAGAATGGATTATTGAATAGCATTTTTGTACTGGCTAGCCATAGACAAAGTTCAGGAAGCCATGCTCCAGACATATCCTAAAGCATGCTTAGCAAATGCTCGATAAAATGCCTAAGAGAAGTCTAAAATGGGTAGGGGCATTTGATTATTATACTTTCATTGATGAGAATTGTTATGTTGAGTTTGACGGTCCCATGGGACTTTAGTTTTGATTTTCCCACCGCTGTGATCTGGCAATAGATGGACATATATTTCGAATTGATGTTCACATGAACGTCTCGTTTTTTAGGCCAAAAACTATTAGATTGAGTTCTGAGTATTGATATGATTGTGCGTTCTAAGTTGTTAGAACTAAGGATATTATCAGGGGCTTCACGGTTTAGATGGATGTGATTTGCTATTAACATTGCATAGGTGACCCATTTTAGTTTGAAGCTAATTCTATTTTATGTTTCCTTTTTGCTTAACACAGATGCTATGTATACTGATGGAGAGGGTGTTTGGGAATTTCCAGACAGAGGTCTTAAGAGAAAGAAGAGACTCCCTCTGATTCATTGCTATATGATGTAATATATACCTGAATAATAAAAGAAACGTACCCAAAACGCACACAAACACAAATATATAGTGTTGTTTGGTCATTTTTCCTTTTATTCTTACCCTTTCTTATTTTTCTTATTTATTTATTTATTTTTCTTCTTCTTTATCTAAAATCGTCATGTGGGATTATTTTTCCCCTCAGACATGTAGAGGTATCCAAGGAGCCATGTGAGACAATAAGTCTCCTTGATGCTTACTGGATATGCGCAATCCCATTTTCATAAATTTTGGGTTTCAAGGACCTACATCAAATTAATCTTGATTTCAAAGAAGTATGTTCAAAAATGGGAAAAAGAGAGAACTTTCAAAACAAAAGAAAGTTTCAAAACAAAACAACTAGTTTTTAGAAAGTAAAGTAAAAGTTGTCAAAAATCAAAGATTGGATTTTAATATATAAGAAAATATATATTAAAAAACATAAAAAAGGTAAACTAAAAAAAAAGATAAATAAAAAAAATCAAAATCAAAGACCAAAACCTAAAAAAAGGGAGTAATACAAAACAAAAAGAAACCAATTGAATAAAAATGATAAAAGAAAAGAGAAAAAAAAACAACAAAAATAACAAAACAAAAACAAGGAAAACAAAAAAAAGAAAAAGAAAAAAAAACAAACACAAAAAACAAAAAAAATAAATAAATAAAAGAGGAAGAAAAATGAAAAACTATGATTAAAAGAAAAATTGAAAATGCAAGAAAAGGAAAGAAATAAAATTAATTTTACTTGTAGCAAATTAAAACTCATTAACCAATTCTAATTTTGTCTTATTTGCTAAGGGGAAAAGTAATTTTTATTTCTTTCGTCTTTTCACTAAAAAGGAAAAACAGAAGAAAAAGAAGATAACAACTCAAAAACAAAAAGTAAATTAAAAAAAAGAAGAAAAATAGAAACAAAAATAAAAACTAAACACCAATTAAAAGACAGTTTTTAACTATTCGAACTACATGGACTTTGATCCTTCTCAGATGATACGTAGGTCCTAGACTCTCATCTTAGGTCAAGTCCACCTTGTAAATAAATATTTCTTTTAGTTTTATTTTTTTAATTTCCTTCTTAATTTTATTTCTTTAATTTCTTTTTTCTTTTTACTCTTAATTTTATTTCATTTAATTTCTTTACTTCTTATTTTGCATGTGATTTGTTAAGGAGAATTAAAATAGATTAAAGGCCATAGTAATTTTTGCACAATTAACTTACGGTAATCGTTCTTAGTAACAAGTGTAGTGGGGTGCCTAACACCTTCCCCACTCACGATCAACTTCCGAATCCAAATCTAGTTCGTAGACTATTTTTCTTGTTTTCTAAATAAAAAAGGCTTTTCCAAAGTTTTGCTTTTTCAAAATAAAATTTTGGTGGCAACTCTACTACTTTTAATTTTGATTTCGATTTCGTACCACGGGGTTGCATTTTCGAGTGTGACACTTAGTTTTTACAATCACTTAAGGACATTCTTAATGGCCATCCAATTTTCTAAACCTAGATTAGCTTAATATCTACTAGTCATACTAGTAGTATGGCTAACATTAGATCTTTTACATTGCATAGCATACATTATGCTCCATATTGCTAAAGCATATGGAACTCTTCTCATATCCTTCCTTTCCTTGTCATCTTTAGGAGACATCTTATTGGAAAGATGAATATTATGTTTAAATGGTAAGAGGCATCTTTTAAAGTTTTCTATACTAAACCGTTTTATCATCTTGTGCATATACAAACTTTAGAATAATCCAAGCAACCTTTTAAACCTATCCTTATAGAGTCTAATACCCAAAATGTAGGATGTTTCTCCTAAGTCTTTCATAGAGAATGTAGTTAAAAGTCGAACCTTAACTGATTGTAACTTGACTACATCATTAATTCTTAATTAGTAGTATGTCATCTATATATAGTACTAGAAAAGTAACTACAAAGTCATCCAACTTTGTGAAACTGGTGTAACAACAGGTTCAATATTCTTAATCTTGTTAGGTTCTTTAACTACTTGTGGCTCTTGAACTTCTTCAAGTTCAATTTTACTCCCACTGCCCTACCTTAATATAAACTCTTTCTTTAGGAGAACATCTCTTGCAAAAAGAACATTTGCGCTATTGGAAGATAGAAGTAATATTCCTAATTATCTTTAAGATATCCCACAAAGTAACTCTTGTAAGTTTTTTAGACAAAATTTTCAATGTTAAGCCTTTTCATATAAGCTGAATAATCTCAAATCTTAACATGATTAAGACTAGGTTTCTTCTTAAACTACATTTTACATGGTTTCTAGTGCATATCCCCAAAATGATATAGGAAGATTAATGTAATACCTTAAGCCCCTAAGATATCTTTTTCATACACAACCTTTACACATGTGATATTCATAGGAAAAGTAATAAAATAATAGAATATTTTTGCATTGCATAGTACTTAAAAATTCGAATTTCGCTCTGTAGACCCTATGGACTCCCCAATATCATCTCTTACTCATATTCCATCTAAACAAGTTATAACTATTGCAAAACATTCTATACATTTCGGTTTAGGAGCCATACAAAAAAAATTGGAGTTTTGCCTCGGGTCCAGAATTCAAGTTTCTATCACCAAAATTAGAAAATCATAACTAATTTTAAAAAAATTGAAATCAAGCAAATGATAGCTTTTTGAAAAGTTTTGGATGTCAACTATAGGTTAAAAATCATTCTAGGCCATGAAAACCTAGCTAGACCATGATTAACAATAGAAAAGTATGAAAGGTTGGGCTGCCCAAGTTTGTTGTCATAGGTTATTGATATGAAATTCAAAAATTCATAACTAATTCTAGAAAAATCAAAACCTAGCAATCTAAACAATTCTAGGAAGCTATGGTCTGAACTTAGTTATAAATTTTATATTGTGTTAAGCTCGTTTAGGAAATGAATTATAATGAAATAGTACACAGATCAACTGGTGTCACTAGTTCTGATACAAAACTTCAAAAATTTATTTCTCTCTTTACAAACCTTTAAATATCTAATTTCTCCATGTAAAATTTCAAAATCATTGGACCTTATTTAACCCTCGGATGACATGAAAATGAATGCCCAGACCAAAACCAACTTCTGAGATGAACTTTGAAAAATCATAAGAAATTCTATAGACCTCCAAATAATGTAATTCTTGGACCAACAAAAAGATCTATATGAGATCTATATGTGGGCAAAATCTTAGCCTCAAAATCGTTCATTTGGTTAGGTTGGAGTTCAGCTCACAAAATGGGTCATTTTTTATCCTAAAATAATTCATTTAAGTGCCAAATAGTCTTCCCCTTGAACCAAGACCACTTAAGCATGTGGGAAAGCTTCAAAACAATCCATTAAACTTGTTTAAGGAGTCCAAATATCCATACATCACAAAATCACTACCTCACTTGTTCACATACACAAGTTCTTAAGGACACATTCATGCATCTCAATGTCAAAAACATCCATTCTCATTCATATGCTTTCAATTCCTATACATATATCATATTTCCATGTATCTATATATATTCAAGTGGCTACATATCATTTAAAACATGGGGTTACATCATTTACTAATAATATGGTTAGAAAATGATTAGATAACACAATTCTTTGTCAATCTCTCCTCTTCAAGTATAGTGGCTTCCATCTCTTGGCTCACTTAGTCCACCTAGACATGTTTAGGCAATGGAAAGGGAAGAGTGAGATACTAAGAATCCCAATAGCTCTTAACCCTTTCAATCATACATAATAGCCATGCTTTCAAGCTAAAAGGTGCATATATGAATATTTTGCTACTAATAACCATACATAAAATCATTTTTATATGCAAGAAACTTATACACATTCTATGTTGGTCTTCAAGAACTTTGGTTTAGCCTCACTCCCTTTCCTTAGGACTTTTGGACTTGCCTCACTCATTTTCAAGGGACTTTTGACTAAGCCTCACTCTTTTTGAGATTTTTGGCTTTGTCTCACCCAATCCTAGGGACTTTTGGCTCATTCTCACCTTTACTAAGGGACTTCTAGTTTTACCAAGTTCATTCAAGCCAACCATCATTCATAAAACACATATTATGCACATAATGGTACCATAGTATGTAGAAAATCACTAGAAACATTTCTCATGGTAAAATCATGCACACACACATCCAAAGACAAGAAAACAACTAAACATGCATGAGAGAAAGGTTAAAAAGTTACCTTGAATGCAAACACACACACTTTTCTTTAATTGCTCTTCCCCTCCTTTGGTC
This sequence comes from Erythrophleum ivorense, assembly GCA_026724425.1. Lineage (NCBI taxonomy): Eukaryota > Viridiplantae > Streptophyta > Magnoliopsida > Fabales > Fabaceae > Erythrophleum > Erythrophleum ivorense. The sequence goes on along the minus strand of JAIUCV010000008.1, from coordinate 39,792,411 downwards.
AAACACTTACAAGTGGGTGGAGTATGTTTCCTTTGGCCTAAAGACACCAAATAGGACCTGATCACATTCTTGAAACAAACTCTAACACCATACACACACTATGGAAGCTCACTTTCTTAAATGGCTTAATGATGGTTTCATAAAGCACCTAATGAAACAACTATAAGAATTCATAATCTTGGCTCTATTCTTTCCTTCAATATATGATTCTTGACTCCATTTAGACTCCTTAGAGCCATCACACAATTATTTTGGAAAGCTTAGCTATATGTTGCTTTATTATGTCACATTATGGCACCTCTAGCTCTAACTCTCAATCTATGGCTTCTAAAAATTTTTCAAAGCTTCCTCTCATCTTCTTCTATCATATATAGACCTAAACTAAGCTTAGAAGATTTGAAAACACTCCCTCAGTCCTTCCTTCAAGCTTGGCTAAGACTTATGCATTGTTTTGAGATCATGGAGTTTTAAATTTTTTTCTTGAGGGAGGAGGCACTTATGAGGCTTTCAAGTGGCCTTAGGAACTCATTTAGACTCTCACATAACCTAGAGCACTCTTGGATAAAATCATATTTCCATTTGCAACTTAGACTCTCTAGGTAGCACAACTTGCATGTTCTTGCTTTTTTTTTTTTTTTGCTTTCAATTGGAAATTCCTATTTCTCTTGCTCTAAATCCCTCATTTCTAACTTGTTAAGACTTGAATTAATGCTCTCCTCAGTGGGTAAGATTCTAGATGAAATTCCTATGAAGAAAACAACCAAGAAGAAGCCAAAAGGGTCTTTAATTCATACCTTGTTTGATTGTTCTTCCAAGAGGATTTCACTTGCAACCAAACTCTCTTTCCAAACCTTCCTTCCTCTACTTGGGCTGACCTCAAAATAGAACCAAATCACACACCAAAACCATAGAAAAAGAGGGGAGAAGGAAGAGAAGAGGTTTAGGAAAAAGCATGAAAAACTAAGGAAATCTTACACTTTTCAAGCTTTCTCTTCTTCCCTTGACTCCCCCTCTTGGTGTGCCACTCAAGCCTCCTTTGGAGTTTGTTTAGACCAGAAGCAAAATGGTGGAGAGAGCTAGAATAGAATGGGACATCCTTAAGGAAGCCAAAGGTCACTTTTACAATTGTTCAAATTTACAATTTTGTCACTACATTTTGACTATGCTGTTTGAGCTCGTTTTAAATCTATTTTGAGAATCATCTTTTCTATTATAAAATTAGGTCCTCTAACTTATAAAATAGTTTTAGAATCACTCAATTTGGATTTAAAATCTTTCCGAACGAAGAGGTCAAAATTCGGGTCAATTGATACTAAAAAATGTACACCGAAAGGTTTTAACTGTCCCGTGGGTTTCTATGATTTTCAACGTCTCTAAGAATCCCGAAAAATTTAAAATTTTCATTTAAAAAGCCCTCCTGTGAGTTTTTCAAAAAGTGCTCATATTTACAAAAATACTATTATGCTTTCAGCTATTTTACTGAACTAACCTGGCTTGGGTTTTCAAACATTCTAGATATTGGATCCTCATTTTCTATTATTTAAAATTTTATTCTAACTTTGTTTGGCCTCAAATCTCTCATTTCAGGGAACTTGCTTTTCAAACTGACTTATTTCAGTATTTTTATGAACTACCGGATGTTATAATTAGCATGTTCATTAATGTCTAGTTCATCTTTCAAATACTCCATTCAATTGTAGAGTTCTTAGTGGGGTAAGCTATAAGAGAATCTCATTCTGTTTGAGATGATTCAAGACTTCATTGCTTATCTTCTCCTTGATCAAATCTTAGAACTTTAATGCATAAGTTGATTTATTTTTCTTCTTCAAAGCTAAATTCTTTGAACATTTAAAGGCTTCAAATTTATACTTCATTAAGTATATATACCCATGCCATAAATAATTATCAATAAAGGTTATAAAGTAAAGGCAACCACTCCTAGTAGTCAAACTTATGGGCCTACACATATTTGTATGGATCAATTCTAGTTTAGTTATATCTCTTTCTCCCTGTACTCTAAATGGAGATTGTTATGCTTGAAGCATCACAAAAAGAAGCCAAAAACTCATGGGTTGCATTATATGTACCATTTCCTCACTTTAACACATAGTAGGGGTCAAATTTTGAAAAATTATAACTTGAGCTATACAATTTCAATTTATGCAAACTTAGTGGCTACAAAAACTTATAATGAGAACTACCTACTATAAGAATTTTAGGTCAAAACAAGATTATTTGCTTCCCTAAAACCCACAAAAACAAAATCAAACCACATGAACAATGCAATAGCAATTTCTGCAAAAAATAGCCAACTTCAAAAATTTATAGAATATTCTACAGAGCTCCAAAAATTATGTTCTTTAGCTCTGGGAAATTTCTAGATGTGCTCTAAATTTCTACCAAATTTTAGTTTAAAATTCATCCATTTGGTCTATTAATGGGTCATTGACATATTATAGCTCAAAGAATAGTAATTTTGGTTCAAAATGGTTCTAAATGAGCCATATTATGCCATGTCTCCATTTGGGCACATTTTAAATGTTAAATGCATCATATATGGCTGGTTCAACATGTCACAAATGCCATACTACTCAAAATGACATCCCCATTTACCAATTTACACATACATTTCCAAAAACTCAAGGGGTTAAAATGCACAATATCATATATTTCAATCTATAAATGATTCATACACCATATTCTCATACTTTAAATATGTTGGAGTAATCATACATTAAAATATGAAAATACATTCTCATATATGTACAAGTATGTTCAAAAACTCAATCTATTGTCAACGTATCCCTTTTCATGCCTTTTGATCCTCATTCTTGCTTCCTTAAGCACTATCTAGTTATGGTTAGTAGGAGTAGGAGAAAAGTGAGATTTAAAGAATCTCAGTAGCTAATATGTAATATCATAATTTCTTAGCTTATCTCATACCTTCAAATAACTCATTTTCAAGAATCATGCAAATATTCAAGAAAAAGGTATTAAAATAATGCATTATTTAGCATTACGTCGCATATAAAAATTTCGTTCGGTGTCACGTGGACCATGTGAGCTCATGTAATATATTCTCATATTTAATTGCATGGATACAACTCATTTCCATCACCAAAGTTGACCTGAAGCTCGTGTATGGCAAGAGGAAGCGTGAAATTCATATATGCATTTTCGAACAGAATTTCCTCACTTCTATCACAAATTTTGGAAAATCATAACTAATTTTAAAAAAATCAAAATCATGCATTCTTTGCCATTTTAGGAATCTACACATGTCTACTTTATGTTAAAAATATATCTAGGCCATGAAACATAACACAAAAGACATTTGACATTCGAAATGGTCCAGAGGTCAAGCTGTCCACTGATGCTGTCACAGAATTCTACAACAAACTTTAAAAATGTCTAATTAATTTCACAAAAATTCAATCTAGGTAAATGATACCAATCTAGAAAGTTGTGGATGTTAGTTAAGGGTAAAAATCACTCCAGACTGGTTTAGGCATGCCCAATCCTTGAAACTCAATCAAACAGTAACTGAGATCGGCTGGCATTCCTGATACTGGATAGATTCTTTGAAAATTCATATCTCCCTCTCTAGACATCTAAATGAGGTGCTTCTAGTTAGTACAGCCCACTAGCAATGTCTAGTTTTCTTTGTATAAAATTTTGTAGCAATTGGATATCATTTGCCCTATGAGTAACATAATTTAATTTTGGACCAGTGCTATAGTACCAATGACCAAAACTAAAAAAATTTTCAACTTCAACAATTCGCAAAATATTCCACAAACCTCCAAAAATTACCAACTTTAGCTTCCCAAAAAATATCTCAATAAGATCTAGATGCATACCAAATTTTAGACCAAAAAGAGCTCATTTGGATAAAAAGTGATATAGCCTCATGAAATGGTCATTTTTGCTCCCTATCAAGAGTTACTTTAGTCCAAATGGCCTCCTCTTGAGTTTGGTACCTCTTGGGCAAGTTTAAAAACATAACTATGACTTGTGGGAACTATCCAAATGGTCCTAAACCCCATGCATCTAAATTTGGCTACTCCACATCCAATAATGCACATGTTGCCATAACCACACAAGAGGCAATTTCCATGATTTGCATTGATTTAATGTCACACATGGGCTACATAATATTCATACACCATGTTACATGTACTCAAGGTCTTACATTACCAAAAATAATATGTACAAAGTTTCTTGACACTCCATTATAAGTTAGACTACAAAATGAATAAAGTGTAGCCATTTAATGTTTTTGGCTTGCATTTCCTTGGTTTGGAGCACCACCTAGACATTTCAAGAATGAGAGGGAAAGGGAAATGAGATTCTAAGAATCCCAATAGATCAAACACATCCATTCACATACATTTAAGGCATATATACATCAATGACACAATTATGAAACATAAAGTGTGCAAGGTTACAATTTCTTGCCACATCTACACATCAAAATCATTCTTATGCTCTAGGGACTTTTGGTTTTACCTCACCCCATTTCTAGGACTTTTGGAGTTGCCTCACTCTTGGTCTAAGGACTTTTGACTTAACTTTACCCATCTAAGGGACTTTTGGCCTAGTCTCACCAATGTCTTAAGACTTTTAGCACATCCTCACCCACTTTAAGGGACTTTTGGCATCACCTCACCCTTATGAGCTAATTTCACATTCAAGGCTATTCAAAAGCATATATTGGTACTAATGCAATTCCATGAGATCATGTGGCATATTACTAATTCACAAGAGCACATACAAGCACATAATAACATGCATATGCACACAAGAATGCAAAGGAATGAGGTGGAGAGCTACCTTTCAATTAATGCAAGTTTTACTTTACTAATTCCTTCCCCTCCTTGATTTCACAAGAGCACTTAGGTGGTTGATTGTTCTCTTGGCCTAAACATCACAAGGAGTACACAATCATATAATTGAAGTAAGCCAAGACATTAAACTAAAGCTTAAATACACACTTGGTTTCATACTTGGCATTATGGTTCCATAATTAGTCTAATGAAGCAACTCTTGGAATTCAATTTCTAGATTCCATTTTCTTGTTATTTCTAGACTTCTTGGACTCATTTAAGGCCCTTGGAGCCATCACACATTCAATTGCACAATTAAAAAACTAAGTTGCTTCACAAAGCACCATTCTGGACACCATTGTCCCATCTCCCAATCCATGGCACCTAAATTTTTTTCATTGGTTTCTCCAATCTTCTAACATCATATAAAGTCCCAAACCAAGACTAGAATAAATTAAAACATCCTCTACCCTATCCATCCTAGCTTGGCCAAACCTATGAGCAATAATGGGGTTCTTGGAGTTTTAAATTTTTCCTTGATGGGAGAGCCATTTGGGGAGGTTTCTAAGGGTCTTAGGAGCTCAAGGAAACATTTAAATAGCCAAGAAAACATTCAAACAAAATCAAATTTTGCAAAACCCTAGAAAACACTACACTTTTCTAACTTATTTTTTATTAATTTTTCTTAGAATTTCTTACCATATTCCATCTCCCCATGGCCTAAAACCCTTGTTCCTTCCTTGTATTTGGATAGAACATCCTCTCTTCCTTTGGTTTTGTTCTTGGACAAAATACACATAAAGGAAGGGAAAAAAGAAGATGCAACAAAAAGCAAAGATTACCTAGGATTTAAGTGAGCTTTCAAATGTCTTTCTCCTTGGTTCCCTTCTCCTTGGCAAATTTAAAATTTTCCCCTTATTTCTAGACCAAAACAGAACCATTCATCTCAAATAAACCATAGAAAGAGAGGAGGAAAGGAGAGGAATAAGATTGGAGGAAGATAGAGCATGAAAATCTACAAATTTCCTTACCTTTTCCTTGATTTTTCTCCTCTTTTTTTTCCCCTTTTGGTGTACCTAAGAGAGAAAATCAACTTTTGTATTTTGGGTAGAAAATTCCGTGCTTAAAATGGTGGAAGAAAAAAGAAGAAGTGTGTGGGAGTTTCTAGAAGTATACTTTTTCAAAAATTCCAATTTCATCCTTCCATAATGGCAATTTTGTTTCAGCTTCGTTTGAGCTCCTTTTTGTGAACCTTTTTTCCATTATAAAATTTAAGTTCCCAATTTAATAAAATGCCTTTGGAATCACTTAATTTGGAGCTAAAACCTTACTGAACAATTCCGTCAAAATTCAGGCTCACCGACGTTAAAAAACGTATACCGAAGAGGCTTTACCAATCTCGGGGCTTCTCATAGTTTTTGAGGCCTTTGAGAACCTTAAGCTACTCAAAATTTTCATTTGAAAATCCCTTCTATCTGTTTTTCCAAAAGTTGCACTTATTTACGAAAATGACATTACGTTTTGTCAGTTTCCATCGCAAATTGTTTCTCTGTCCTAACTCTGTATTTCTTTTCATTTGAGCCTAGAATTATCATTTTTTGGAGTTTAGAACTTTATCCAAATTTTTTGGGATATTATCTAGGTCATTATTTCGTCATTTTACAAAAATTACATTCGTTACGTAATCCAACACTCAAACACATATATATGGTTCACCTAAATACATGGAAGCAAGTATGCATGTCATATAACCATAACAAAATCATAAATCATGTTTTAGGGATCCCATGACTCTTTCAAGAGCAAAACCAAGTTTTATGGACTTATGGCCTATCCTCACCCAACATCTAGGGACTTTTGGTTTAGTCTCATCCACTTTTAGTGACTTTTGACCTAGTCTCACCCATAATTGGGACTTTTAGTGTAGTCTTACCCTCACTTGGGGACTTTTGGCATAGCCTCACCTATTCAAGAGCCAAGCCATTCTTAAATGCAATGGAATATCATGCAATTACATAACATATTCAATCAATTACCAAATCATATAAATGATAAATAATACATATAAGCAACCAAGAAATTCAAGTAAACCATTCATACATATAAGAATGAAGGAAAAACTACCTTGTTCCATAAATTTCCATTACTTTCCCTTGATTTCATTATCTTGATTCCATGCCTCTATAATCATCCTTGAATATGTTCTCACTTGTTTAGCCTAGATATATTAAATATAGCACAAAACAATCAATAGAACTATACTTATACTCATTCTAGCCTTACATACACAAGCTAGGGCTTTAAGTGTACTTATGGCCATACTTATGTACTTTAAGAAGCAACTCCTATCATTTCACTTCCATATGACCCTAATAGAACTCATTAGAGCCATCATAAACTTGATTTAAGGAGCCTAATACCAAATTGCTTCTTTAGGCATAATTGAACTTTAAAAATTCATCTTTCAAAATAAGACTTTTAAAATCAAACTAATGGTTTCATTCGTGTCTATAATTTATATCTAGACTATTTATAACCTTGGAACTAACAAAACAACTGATTTGGTGCTAGATCCCTCTCATGGTTGAATTATGCTCAAGAAGGAGTTCCACGGAGTTTTTGTTCAATTCTTATGGAATTTGGCACATATAGCATATCCTTGCCTCTTTTCTATTCTAGACATAATCTTACATGGTATGAAATAGCTTCCTAAGGCTCCAAAACTTTCAAGGTGTAATCAAACCCTAGGTGGCCTACTTTGCATTTTAAAGCTTCTTGCTTGCTTCCAATTGCATAATCTTATTTTACATCCTTCAAAACCCTTCTTTCTCTCAAATTTTCATCAAACAAAAGCTTCCTTCTCACTCACACACACACACACTCTCTCTCTCTAGGGTGAATTATGGAAGCAAAAGAAGACTAAGGAAATGGCAATTTCATGGCTTATACCATACCTCATTTGAAAGCTTATTAAATGATGATTCTTGTGCAATAGTTGTTTACTTCAAACCTCCACTTTTTCTCAAAGAGGTCAGCCACCAAAGTCATCTTTTCAAAAAGTTGAAACCACTATTAAAAAGGGCTTGAAGAGTAGAAAAAGTTTGCTAACTACCATAAAATAAAATTTAGCCTTTTTCCTTACATTATATGCTTTTTTCTTTTCTCTCCCTTCCTCTTCTTCATCATAACATGGCTGCCCATTTTGGAGCTTGGAGGTCAGTTAGAAGAAGAAAACCTGGTGGCATGACTATATAATAAAGGTAGGAGGATATTTTAAAATAATTTCAAATTTTCATTTACGTCCTTGCACTTTAACCCCTTCATTTGAGCTTGTTTGCGTATCCTTTTTGAAACCATCTTTTTCATCATAAAATTTAGATCATCTAGTTTATTAAAACATTTATTTGAAAATTTTTGAGATTTAAAACTTTATCAAACTGTCTGGTCAAAATTTTGGTCAATTGATAACCTAAATTGTAAACCAAAAAAGTTGTAACCATTCTGACAGTTTTTATGATTTTCTAGGCTTCTGAAAACTCTAATGAGCTCAATTTTACCATTTAATACTTCTTTCTTTAAATTTCTCAAAATTTGTCCAAAATACAATTTTGCCACTATGTTTTCATTTATTTCATTTAACTGTTTTGGCTCTAATTTCGGGCTATCCTTATTTTTCCAACCTCATTTCTAGATGCTCTATTTAGAATTCTAATCTTAATTTACCTCAATTCATTTTACTTTAGGGTCCTTTTTTGTTAGCCATACTATTCTAATTTTGGTTTCTGTTAATTCGTACTGCCCTTTTCTAGGTTTATGACCATGCTTAAATACTTTATTCTACTCTCTAGGAACTATTTTAAATTACCAAATCATAGGATATTATAGAGACATAGTTATCTTTTCTATGATGCATGATTCACAAGTTGTATAGTCCTCATATTCAAATGAGTGAAGGTTTTCTTCTTTTATTAACTTCTTAATCCTCTAATTATTAATATGACCAAGTTTTAAATGCCACATATAAGGATGATTGATTTCATCCTATTTCCTTTTTAAAACCAACTTGTTCTGCATTCTTAATGTTTCCTCTAAGTTCTAAAAGATATAAACTATTATTAAGAACTTCTGTACATAATAATTCATTGTTATAAAAAAAATAGAAACTTAAAAGAAAACTCATAGCCTTCTTTGTCCAAACAAGAAATAGAAGCAATGTTCTTAATAAGTACTAGAATAAAATAATAGTTTTGAGGTTCTAAAAATTTCCCAAAGGCAATTACAAGTAGTATATTCTTATGACTAGAGTATCAACCTTCAATCTATCTCCTATTTACAAGCTTATTTCGCACTTACTTAGCTTCCAACTTCTTTGGAATTCTTGCATATTATTACATATATAAGAACCATTACTGATATCCAGTACCCAAGTAAAAACATTATTAACTGATAAGTTAAACTTAATAAAGAACAAATGCAACTAACATTTAGCAAGCTTGTCCTTTAGGCTTGTAAGATCTTCTTGCAATTTCTCTTCCAATGCCTTATCTTACCACAATGGTGGCACTTGTCCTTGTCTTGACCATACTTTTCCCTTTGGAAGATTCCTTTTTCCCTTTCTTAACACCTTCATCAACCTTGAGATATTTCTTTTTCTTCTTTCTCTTATCCTTCTTCTTAAAGGATTTAGAATAACTTTCAACTATAAGTACATGACCTTTTTCTTTTTTTTTTCATGCATGATTCTACCTCTATCAACATGTTATGGAGTTCATAAGGCTAGACTTCCATTCAATTCATGTTAAAAGTCAAGATAAAGTAAGCATAGGAATTTGACTATGATTGCAAGAGTAGGTTTATATCTAATTCAACATCCATTTCAAAAACCAAGTCCTTCCAATTACTCAATAAGCCTAATCATTTTCAAGACATGAGTACTAACTAATTGACTCTTAGTCATTTTAGCTCCATACAACTCCTTAGATAGCATGTATCTAGTAGCATGATTTTGCTCACTATATAACTCTTGTAAGTGAAGCAAAATTGCTAAGGTAGTTAGCATGTTTTCGTGTTTTCTTTATAACTCATTTGACATTAAGATGAGTAATAAGCATTTAGCATGAGTTTTATCTGCTTTCCACTAAGCTTGGTTAACCTCCTCTAGCTTACTTGAGTGTTCATTAGGCTTAAGTGGTTTAAGTGTGTCAATAACATATAGACTAGATTTTAAATGGTAAGAACAATTCTCATATTCCTAAGCTAGTCAAAGAAATTAGGTTCGGTCAACTTTTCTTCAAAAACTTTAGACAATGTATAGAGATTGTTCATTTCTTATTTGAAAAAAAAGGTAATTAGCAACTTATTTGACTATCTATCAATAGATTTTAGACTTAAAATTTAATAGTATCTCCCACTATTTATTCTAAACACATACAACCTATAATACATATTTAGGGAAACTACTATTGTAATATTCTTTAGTAGGGATTGAAGTCTGTTACTTGTTTTCTATAACTTCACATAATAGTTTCTTAGTTGTAAGAACTTTTACGAGTAGATAACTCTTTATCAATTTGCATTTTAAATGCTCTTTCTAATCATAGATTAAGTTTCAAAGAAATAATCCTCTCACATAATAGTTCTTAGTTCTTATTTCTTAGTCAAGTTACACCAACCATTTTAACAAGTATAGGAGATTGAACCAATAACTCTCACATAATAGTTTCTTGGATTATTAGTTTCTATGTCACAATATTATATGTTTGAAAAAGATATCATGGGTTTCCCATGATGTAAGTCTCTCATAATATAGGCAAAAACTTAGAATAGAAAATCCATTATAACCTTGATGGTTGTGTCGAGCAACCTCAAATAATTACGTTGATTAAAGAATTGTAGCTAGTGGCACAACCTAAGTTATTTTTCAATGAGTTTTGCTTCTAATTATCTATGGAAGAGTTCTCCTAGTATCATTAAATCAAAGGTGTTTATGGGAATTTTGATTTACCAAATTTTAAATGAATTAAAGAAAATAACACAAACTAAAAACTTAAAACTAAGTGGTGGCAACAATTAGACAAAGAGTGGTAACTAGCTTTTGAATGGACTTCCTAAAATTCAATTATCCTTACTCCTTTTTAATATACCAAAACTTGGACTTGACTTTTTGCTTCTTAGTGTATTTTTCATAAAGATTCTTGAATTACTATCCAAGACTCAAATTACTAATGATTAAGGAATTTGCAACCACTAAGAACCATGAAAAATTAGCCACTTGAGTTAGAAATAAGAACACACAAAAAAGTACCTAAATGTTCATCAAATTCACTAAACAATTTGTTTAAAGCTGTTAATCAACCAGCTAGATTAAAGTCTAGCCAATTAATACAATGACCATTGCATTAAATCACCTAAGAATAAGAGGAATTAACTAGCAAATTGGACAGCCATTAATTCTAAAATTTCTACAAACACTTAGACTTTACAATAAGTCTCCAAATGTGAAATTACAATTAAAATTATAGAACAATTGAATCCAATACAATTAGCCATCAAAATCTCCATTTAACAAGCTAAACCTAGCCAAATTAAAAAAGAAAATTAATGCTAAAAGTAAAGGATAGGGAGAAGAGAAATTAGCCAAATTGGGGATGCATCTTGGAGCTCAAATATTCATCCATGGAAGTCACATTCTTAGCTAGCTACCTAAGTGAATTCAAGCTTCCATTGAGGAGATGGATGGAGGAAAATTGGAGTGAAATACCACCGCTTTCTTCAAGGACCAATGGAGAGTGAATGAATGAATATTTACGTCTTCTCTTCAAAATCCCAAGGTCCCCAGTTGCTGTTCACTATCTCTGCCTCTCCAGCCTGAGCTTATTTCACATGAGTTTTCCTTTTTTCTTCCCTTACCTGTGCTTCTCACGTGTTTCTTAAATCATACTTTGTGTCACGTATTCTCTCCATGTCCTCCTCTCCTTTTAAATCACATTCTGCCCATGCCCTTTTACTGATGTGTGTATCCCATTTGAATCCTCATGGAATTGTTGGCCCCCCATAGCCCATGCTGCCGATGTGTTTAAAATGTAAGAATGAAAGGCATTGTGGTGAGCTGGACTCGTGTGTAAAGAATGTTCTGCTTTTCTTATGGATGTGACTGGCTGGAGAATTATGTGTTACGTGCAGCATGCCTATATGGATGAGGAAGTCGTGCATGCTTCTTGTGTTTTACATCATGCTCATGATTTAGTGAAGCTAGTGGTGTGACCTGCATGTGTGTTTCTGCCACATAAGCCATGTGCTGAACTCGTGCCCGTGTATTTGTGTGCATGTGATGGAGCTGCTGCATGGTTTTGTGCATCACGTGGGACTCCTATGAGTTGATCTACGCATCTACGTGTAAAGAGTGGGAATGAGAGCTATCCAAATGTGAGAGAATGAAGCTCATGCAAGCCTCATGTAGCTTCCTCGTGTCCTGGTGCTGTCTCGTGAGTTATTAGTGGAGTGTAAATGAATGAAGCTATATGTTGGTGTTGTGTTTACATGGAAGAAGTGAGTCAGCGTGAGATGGAAGAGAGTGAAAAGCTACATGTAAGTGAATGTGCATGAATGAGAGAGAGCTTGTGACTTAAGAAGAGGAGGCCATGTGTGATAATGGGCAGAACTTGTGAATGTTATTATGAATGAATGTGGGGTCCAATACTTCTTTTAATCACTTAATTCATGCTTCTATGTGTGTATTTCTAGTGGCAACCCATGAATGAAAAGTGAGTGAGTGTGTGATTATGTGGGCCGTGGAGTGTGATAGGAGAGAGCCCAAGCTTTCCTTGTGATTGCACATTTGAAGTTTTATCTATTCTCCAATTCAATATCCATTCAAGCTCCAATTGCCCATTAAACAACTACAAAAATAATAGAAAAAATTCATAAAATTATTTAAAGGAATTAATACATTAAAAACCAATAATTTTACAAATTAATTCATAAAGTACAAAAATAACTAATAAAATCAAATATCCTCCAATTAAATCTATTAAGTCACAATTTATCATCAAAATGTCTAAATTAGAGGAAACAAAACATATAGAAATTAGCAATTATCAAGCTTTTTAGTGGTGGAAAACCACAATAAGACATTTTTAATGTCTTTCATTCTCAACTTGATATCTTGCATAGAGATAATAATGACTTGATTGATTTTAATGGTTTCATCTATCTTATGTTATTGCATAACAATCACATGTATCAATACATAATCAAAATATGCATCACATAATTGTGTATTGATTATGGACTCTAGGATTTATACACACATTCAAACTTTTTGATGTGATCCTTTAAGGTCTTCTTTACATCTTCATGTCCTTACCCTATAACTAAAGATAAAATCTCTTATAGCTAGTTACATACATTTCTATAATAGGAACCTTGATATAACTAAGAGGAAATACATAAAGAGGGACATAGAAGATACATCAATAGAGATAGAGAAAAACAAGGTGTGCAAACCCCATTTAATATTACAATTCCAAATTTTGAAAGATAATATAAATGATACAATTGTCCTATAACTATATAAATGCAAGCCATTCACATTCATATAGCATATACAGTATGATGTCAATAACTAGTCACCTTGTCCCAATATAATCAAATTATATCACAAAATTAAAAAGACATTTAGTTCATATGAAATTGCGTATAAAAAAATTAAATCATCTCATAACATATTTTACGTCAACAAAGTCATTGAATATCATAATAAACTCATGAGACCTAAGAGTTTGATATTATAGGATAGTTATTTAAATAAATCCAATCTATGGGTTCTTGATGCTTCATTTAAGCATCACACTAGCCATTCATGGTTGTCCCAAAGTGTGATAATTAGGAAGGAAACCGATAAGAAAATTGGAAGCCTCAAATCTAATCAAATTGGTCAAAATTGCCACCTTTTTTTTTAATATAAAAAAACAATTTTCATAAAAACTTCAAGGCACCAAAATTGCATTTTATAACATTCAAAGAATGGAAAAATTTTTAAAAAGCCCAAATCTAAAATTACAAACCTTCTACATCAAAAACAGAAAAACAAAAAATAGAAACTAAATAATCTAATATTGTGCAAGTAGCAATTTAAGGGTTTATAGGTGGAGTTTGAAAACAATTTTCAAGACTATATTATATAAATCCTTAATACACCATATGACACTCATAATTACATAAAAGTACCTCATATAATCATCCAGAAAACCTAAAAAAAATGTAGCAACAAGATCTAATCAAATGTAGCAAAACAAGGCATGCGAAGTTAGGTTTCAAGAAAAAAATGCTTTTCTTCTTGAACTTTCTTCAAGATCCAATTCAATAATTCTTAAATATGCAATCCCATATGACTAAAATTAGATTCTAATGTATTTACAAAGGTTAGCTTTGATACCACTGAAACCAAAAAAAAAAAAAAAGAAAAATGCAAAACTAGAACAATTCTACTAAAAAAATATGGAAGCTAAAACTCTAGAGTTTTAAAATTCTTTAGTTTCTTTTACCTAGAACCTTATTATAAATCATATTAGAATTATAAGAGAAGGTTAAAGCGACTTACTTTAGTAGCCTGTCATGTTTACAAGGATAGATCTTCAAGCATCAAGCAACATGAACTCCAAGCCTAATTTGTGAAAGCAATAAAAATATATTGTCTTCAAGTGTATCTACATCTAGACCAAAACAAGAGAGATATTAAAAATCTAATCTTTAGTTTGAGAGAACTCCTCTTAGATTTTTTAAGAAAAAGAGAGTGATGGTTTGAGAGTGCTAACTCTTTATACATCATTAAAAGAAAAAAAATAAAGTACAAGCCCCTTGCATTCCTTTTTATTTGAATGTCTCTCTTGTTTAATTAGAACTCATTCTCATTTATGAATTACAATTAAATAACTTTAGGATATGAGTGACATCTAACAATATATCATGACCTCTAATATAATATGGATTTGTTCACAAATTAATGAACCTTTCTTGTTAATGTTTAATGTACAATTATATCCAATCTACATGCATATTTTTTATGATAACTAAGATGAGGAAATTAGAAAACCACTATTTCTAATTGCTCTCTCATGTTATGACCATAGACTTTGTCTAATTTCATTTTCATTAAAAGAAACATCTTTCTCTTTCACTAATTTTAATAGATTCCTAACTAATGCATTCACATATATTCGTGTATATAACATTATATCTAATAACTATTTTTAGTTTAATTTATTAGAATCAAAACATAGTAGTATTACAATATAATATACAACATACATAGGATATCAATAGTTATTCAAGTCAAAGAAGAATTGTATTATACAAATTAAGAATAGTTATTAATATGTTAATAAAAAATTTTATTAGCTATTCTTGTTGGGGCAATTTAGTGCATTCATACTTTCTATGAGCACCTATATATTTACTTACATAAATGACTTAAGGATAGGTCATCTTTATATAAAAAAATAAATCTAACCATGTGCTAATTTTATAGGATTATAATTTTCCTAAATTATAATAATTGATTAGGAACTATTTAAAATTGAAGTTTTAACAAGAGTACAACTTCTTTTGAGATGATCAAATTATCGCTTTTGCTTCTATATCTTAAGAACAATATCACGCTATTAATAATATGGATATTAAATCAAAACTTTTATTGATAATAAAATAATAATAGTTAATGATTGCTTTTAGAACATTTACACTAATAGACAATGAGATAAAATAACTTAACGGAATCACATAAGCTACTTGAGCTCGATGGCTTGTCATGTTAAAATTGTTTTGCTTAAAACAACTTGACTAATTTATTGTATCAATTTCTTAAATAAAACTTATTATATGATAATTGTTGATTCTACAGGCTTTCTGAAACTGAGTTAAATTGTATTAGGCCAGTAGAAATGGCTTTGAGACCTCGAAACAACAACTATCAATACTCTAGTGGTTTGTATAACTTTCAAAAATTGTGGAAGGCTTGGATAAACTAATATATATATATATATATATATATATATAACAATTGGGGTGGAATAGTTTGGTAGCGACAGAAGTGATTATAGTCGTGGAAATCATTTGATTCTGATTCTCAATTCAAGATGAACAGTTCAAGTCACGGGATGAATCAAAATAAAAATCAGCATCTAAAGGGCTCTTCGATTTTGTTTTGATTTGAATGTTTTTAAAATAGATATTTTTTTAGAATAAATTTTTAAAATAAAAAAATTAAAAAATATTTTTAAATCAGTATTATTTTTATTTTTTTAATTTTATAAAATAAAAATTATAAAAATATTTTAAAAATGTTTTGATTTTTCTGTTTCTGAAAATATAATTTTATTTTGTTTTACAAAATACTTTATTAAAAGTATGTTATCAAACAATTTTTTTTATTTTTAAAAATAAAAAATTCTTCTAAAAATAAAAAGGCAAACAGGCTAAATCGCTGAAATCATGTAGGGGTGGGCAAACTTGGCCTGACTCGATTGGTCCGGGCCAGCTCGATGCATAATCTGATCGGGACGGGTCAGGATTTTTTTTTTTAAATTGAAACATGGTCGAGTCGAGATAATACTTCGGGTCGGGATGGGTTTCGAGATAACCTCTTGGCTCTATCGGGCCCGGCTCAAGGCCTATATATATTTATTTATATATAAAAAGATATGGACTAAATTGAAAAGAATTTTTTTAAGGGTCTTTTTATAATTTTAACCAAAATTTTTAAACATATTTTATAAATTATAAATAACTAGAGGGGTCAAAATTTATGTTAGAGCTCTCCTAAATATAATTATTATATTCATGTAAGAAAAATAAAATTAAAAAATACATATTTTTTCAAGTTTTAACTACTATATATATATATATATTTCATTGAATTCATGTTTTTTCGTGTCTATTGTATAAATTTTAAAAAAATATATTAAAAAATAGTTATATGTCCAAAATAATTAAGCAAATATAAAAATATAAATTTTTAAAATTAAAAAAAAATTTCTTAAAAAATTAAAAAAGGCCCGTGTCCCGATTGGCTCGATCCAACCTGAACCTAGCCCGATTATAATTGGGCCAGATTTGAGCTGGGCTAGGCTCGGGATAATTTTTTCATCTCGAAGTTGAAATGGGGTCGGGACTCAGGTTAAAGCAAATCCCAACTCGTCCCAACCCGTGCCCACCCCTAAAATCATGAGTCAAGCCAAAAATGTCAATTCAAAGTGTGAAGAAGCATGCATTTCCAAGCAATATTTAATCGCACATTTCCTTTTTTGTTTTTTATTTTTTCAAAATTTTTTAATGAAACGACGCATATTTACGCGTTTGACTAATCTGAGGCGGTACTGCTCCCTAATGAAAGGGCGATGATCATGATCGTCTTTTGTTTGAAATGCGGAATTAGATCATCTGTCGTGCGAAGTCTCTAAAGTGTCATTGCAGTGTGAAAATCGTGAGCGTTCATTTCATCCAACGGTATTAGAGGAAGCAGTGATTTCATTTGCCAAAATGCACCGTTTCATGTTATTAATATGGTGTGTTTTGGATTCCCGCATCTGGCTCTATAACAGGGGAAGAAGTGCTGCATTTTTGGATTCCTGCGTATGGCTCTGTAAGTGCGGCATTTTGTGAGTTATATTAAATGAAACAAGTGCGAAATTACTTCAACTTTGTTTTTCCATTTTTTCTTTGTGTTTTCATGACTGAGGAGATTAGCTTCTTATAGTTATTTTGTAATCCTCTATTGCAAAGATCTTTGCGTTTTCATGGCTGAGGAGATTGGCTTCCCGCGTCTCCCTCCTTCACCTTGTTATTTTTAGAATTGTTTGAAAGGTAAGTTATAAAATGTTGCATAATGCTTAAATGATAAAAAGATGATTTTTTTAATAAAATTTTGCATAATGCTTAAATGATAAAAAAGATGGTTTTTCTTCAAACCTTTTTTTCAGGGAAAAATTTTGAATTTTCCTATTTCTTTTACAATTTTCAAAATTTGTAGCATATATTGCCTTAAAAAAATTGTTGGTGTTATTTTGCATTAATAATAACATCCAAAAATTGATTTTTATTTTTATTGATAATGGATTCCTTATATTCTCATTAATATTTGATCAAATATTGAAAATAATAATAATAATAACTCACTAAATTTATTTTTTATCAAAATATTACTAATATTTGATTTTTCATATTCTTATTCTTTAATACAGGCTTATTGATATAATATGGAGTTTAATGGGAAGCCTAAATGTGGGATGGTGTTTAATAGCTTTGAAGATGCTTGGAAGTTTTGGGTTGATTATGGCAAAAAAATTAGTTTTGGAGTCGAGAAAAAATATATTAATAAGAGCAAAAAGATGGTTCGATTGGGACATGTAGGTTTGTTTGTTGTAAAGAGGGTGTTTGCGCTAAAGGCAAAAGAGATTATCAGATGACTAATTCGCCACCTGAGACTAGAACTAAATGCCAAGCAAGGATGGGAATCATAAACATTGGTCGAAAATTTAGAGTTTATGACTTTGTGGAAGAACATAACCATATTCTTCATCTTCCAGAACATAATTTATCTGAAATTCAATGTCATCAGATTGAACTAGCAGATGATGACTACTTATAACAAAGAGCTTCATTTGATTTAATGAGTACGCAAGCGGGAGGAAGAAGTAATCTTGGTTATACCAGCTTAGATAAAAAAAATTATCTGTGTTCTAGAAGGCAAAGAAGCTTAATATACAGGGAAGCAGGCTATCTGATGCAATATTTTCAATGACAGTCAGTGGAAAATCCATCCCTCTACCATGCATATCATATGGATTCAGATGAACAAATCACAAATGTCTTCTGGGCAGATGCAAAAATGATTATTGATTATGGATACTTTGGTGATGTTGTGTGCCTTGATACTACGCATTGTACTAATCGTGCACATCCACCGCTTGTAGTGTTTTCAGGATTCAATCATCATCGAGGAGCGGTGGTTTTTGGGGCTGCTTTATTAAATGACGAAATTGTTGAGTCTTTCAAGTGGCTATTGGAAACGTTCTTTGAAGCCCACAAGCAAAAAAAGCCTCAAATCATTTTCACTGATCAAGATAAAGTTATGACCAGAGCACTTAGAGAGGTTTGGCCTAACACATACCATGGTTTGTGCACATGGCACTTAATGCAAAATGACACCAAGCACCTTGGTAATATGATAAAAGGCGAATCTCATTTCATAACTGACTTCAAGAAGTGTATGTATGAGTATGAGGAGGAAGTACAATTTGAAGAAGCTTGGAGTAACTTGCTCACAAGATATGATAAACATGAGAATGCTTGATTGAGCCATATGTATAGTATAAAGGAAAAATGGGCAGCATGTTATATGAAGAGAGTTCTTACACTTGGCATACGAAGTACACAGTTAAGTGAAAGTGTCAATGCAGATATTAAGGCTTGTACAAATGCGACATTGGATATTGTGAAGTTTTTCAAGCGATTTGAAAAGATGGTGGAAGAGAAGCGATACAATGAGTTGAAGTGTGAATTTGAAGTGCGGGAAAAAATACCAAGATTGAAGAGTCAATATTCCTCTATGTTGTTTCAAATGGCTCAGATTTATACATCCACAATTTTTTCACTCTTTCAAGAAGAGTGGGAGAAATACGAAGCTGCCTGTGTAAAACATAAGATTGAGACTCCTTCGTTGATTGATTATGTCATTACCATGGTCCACCATGCAGGTGAATGGAAGGTTTCCTTCAACTCAGAGCAGAAGTCTATTTCTTGCTCATGTAGACAATTTGAAACAATTGGTATATTATGTTGTCATGCATTGAAGGTATTTAGTGTTATGGATGTCAAGTTAGTACCTGATCAGTATATTTTAAAGAGATGGATGAAAGAAGTAAGGATTGGTGCTATATATGATATTAGAGGAAATGAAGTCATAGGTGATGCCAAGTTAGCTGCCATACATCATTACAGAGAAATTTGCCCTGAGCTTATACGGATAGCATTTGAAGCGTCTAGCAAAGAAGAAGCATTCTTGCATCTATGTAAAGCTGTTGTTGAGTTAGGCAAACAAATATCGAAAATTTGTAATAGGCATACAAGTGTGGATAATGACCTAGGTGCTTCCATTGTGAATGTAAGCGGTAATGAAGGCATGTCACAAGTAAAGGGATTTAAGAGAAGAGAAAGTAAAAATAGATCAAAACGCTTCAAAAGTTGTCTTAAGCATGGACAAAAGAGGAAAAAGCATGATTCAAGAGCTAATACATCACAAAGGCAACAATATTTTATGGTAATGTAAAGTAATGATTGCAACTACTCACTTTAAGAATGATTCAATAACTAATGTTCTTATTTTGTTGTTTTACTTATAGGATCATAGCATTGCTCATAGTCAAATGCAATATGAAATGCTCAATTCAATGGCCCCCCCAAGTGACAATTTTAACTATAGTCAACAATTGATGGTATATAAAGTTATTCTTATTACCCTTTAATTTCATGGTACGTAGTTATTTTCTTTAGTTATACCAGATTCTTTTTCTTTCACTCGTAGGCACCTGGCATTTCACAAAGTCCTATGCAATATGGAACACCCTATCCAACTCCATTGTTGATCAATGTTCCCTGTAACCAACAATCCATGGTATATATAGTTAATCTTGTCACAATTCAATTATTTTACATGATTGATTTCATTGAATATTTTAGATCTTTTTGTTTTCTTTATAGGATAATGAATCTACATTGACACAATATGTTTTTCGAGTTATACTAGCTTTTTGCTGGTAAGTCGTAATAAATTTTTTTTTTTATTTTACATGGAATTGAATTTAGTTGTTTTAATTTTTTTTCTTTGTAATATAGGCCCAACTTGATCAGGCTGGTCCATTGCATGACATACCAGGTCCCTGTGGTGATGTTACAAATCTAAGCAACAGTGAAGATTAATCAATATGAAGAGAAAAATGAGTTTTGTCATGTACTTATGTTGGAAGCAATGATTTTGACTTGTAACAGTTTGTGTTTTGTCATGCACTAATGTTAGAAGCATTATTTTGTCACACAAAGTACAGTATGTATAACATAGTAGAAAAAGATGGACATATATTCAATGAAAGAAATACATCATTTATTGAAAGGAAAATATGCATTACAGTTTTATATCTCCCTGACTTTACACTCTATATCTCACTAACTATCCACTTTATATCTCTTTGATTGAACTTATAACTATACACTTTATATCTCTTATTTTACAAATAGCTTCAGTCTTCTAACTTAAATCTTGAATCATGAATATGCACGAAGCTTGAATCCTGAAACTTGAATCTTGAACTGCATGAATATGCACAAAACTTGATGAAGTGGTGCATTGATTCTTTAGTTTCTTTAGAAACAGAAAACTTGAAACTTCAGACCTTGGTTGCTCTTGAAACTTGAAACTAGAGTTGCTATAGAAACTTGAAACATTGGTTTGCTTTACAAACTTGAAACAATATGTGGCTTCAAATCTGCAATTTTATCACAAGAGATCAGAGGTCTGAAGAAAGAAATACAAAGAAATTAGAGATATAGTAGGTATATCTGCCTCTATATGACACTCTACATAAATGATATAAAATATTGTAATTTTGTATCTTGAATGTTTAGATAAAACTAGATTGATTCCATTATATCAAATCAGTTTTCTAAATCACAGGTCTAGAAGCCTACCAAGTACCATCAGATAACAATCAAAAGCATAAGGCTTTGGATTATCCTGTTCAAATAACAAGTCTCTTGCATTGCATTGATTTACCTATTCTAAGACATTCATCATTTGCAAAACCAAAATTAGTTGTTACTAGTAGTATATGGACAGAAAAATGCACTTGACAACTTTAGCTTGAATTCCCCAATTAGTCACTGTAACCCAATTATGATTATGATCCAAGCAACTTCATAACAAAAGATATTGCAAGTAGAGTCCAAAAATTATTTTTCTGTCAATTGAGTACAAGAACAACACAATTAAAGAATGCAACAAGTTTCTGGAACAGGACATTCCTTTTACAATATATAAATATATTAAATTTATTATACACTCTCTCACATATAATAAATATTATATCATCAACTGTTACTCACATCAGTCGCTTATAAATTAAATCAGTAGTAACAAGTAACAACAAAAAATCAGTAACAAAATAGGTGTAAGAGTGGTGTAGAAAAAGTGGGGGTGCATATCAAGCACTAAGCCAGCGCACCATAGCTGTATGAAGGGCATAACCAAACCTTACATGATCAGGCATTAAGTTAAGACCATTTCTAGTCAATTGTTATCTTGCTTAGTGGAATGATAAATAGTAGTAACTAAAAGGATGAAGCCTAATGGTTCAAGTGTGAGCCTTTTGAGATATTTGTCATGTGGAGGAATGGTCAAAAGTTTCCCCAATCCTTTTTTTTTCTATGAATGATGCAAACATTGAGCATATTCATCAATCCTGATTTCTTAGCATTTGACCAACATACAGGAGAATACCAGAAATGTTAACCAATTTGACTGATATAGTTGTTTGGCAGGGATGAAATAGGAGAATACCATAAATGTTAACTAATTTGCCAATCCTAATTGCTTAGCATCTAACCAACAGATTATGAATGAAGAACTTTATATAAGTAACTCTATGGTCCTATAGCAAGTTAATTGACCCCTGCCAATATAAATATGATGATTTAGTCTGGTTTGTTTATCCTTAGAAGTTCTATTGTTCATTTTTATACCATTCACTTCATGCAGCATGATAATAGGAAACCATAAAGGACAAAAACACTTTATAACAACTCAATGAATTAATTATAATATCTACAAAAAATTGAGCATTTAGAATTCAAAATTTTTTATCTTTACCGTGATAGAAATGAAAACATTTAGAGACAAGATCACTGTGAGTGTAAGACAAAGAATTGACAAATAGCCATCTACCCACCTTTAAATAGCTATCTCTTTTCTCAAGTCAAACATATATTCATCTTCACAATTTGCCCCAATCGCCCAATTTGACAAATCAAAGCAACCCACAAAAATCATCACTACAAGCACAAATTATCCCAATTTGACAAGTTGGTGCAACAGAAGCAACCCACAGCAATCATCACTTCAAAGCCAAATCAACACAAGCAAATACTTTCAAGTGATTCAGAACCAAACCTTTGATCATGGCTTTCATGGCCGAATCACCCTCAATCGTCGCTCGAAATACCAAGCTTGTGAAGGGATTTGAGGAGATCTCCCATGGCCGATCGTTGAGGAAGCCCAAATCTAAAGACCGAAGATAGATTCGAACGCACATCTATATCCAACTGAGTTTCAAGTTATGAAAATGGTCGTTTTTTGTCTTGGTTGATCCCCACTACAGGGGCTGAACATGGTGACAGGGAAGACATTTGATTTGGGCGTCTGTTGAAGTCCCTGCCTCTGCCTCTGCAACATGTTCTTCCTCCGGTTGGAGTCAGGGATAGGAATTATTGATACGGTGCGCTTTTGGCAAATGAAATCGCTGCTTCCTCTAATACCGTTGGATGAAATGAACGCTCACGATTTTCGCCCTGCAGCGGCACTTCAGGGACTTCGCGCGGCAGACGATCTGATTCCTTTGAAATACCCTTCGGCATTCGCACTCTGGGGGCAAGGAAAGGCATTTCTACTCTGTTCTTTGATGGGATTTGAATAACTGATCACAATAGAAATGTTGTTGACGCATGTAATGACGTTAGTAGCGACTGTAATTGTAACCGAGTGGCACCAGCCACTCGTATTCCACTACTACTCTGCTCTGTCTCTTTCTGTCTCTAGCAATTTCAATGGCCGAAACCCCAATCCGATTCGGCGTCCTGGGCTGCGCCGACGTTGCCCGCAAGGTTTCACGTGCCATAACTCTTGCCCCCAACGCCACTCTCTACGCCGTCTCGAGCCGTTCCCTCGACAAGGCTTCTGCCTTCGCCGCCGCCAATGGCTTCCCTCCCGAATCTAAGGTTTACGGCTCCTACGACGCCCTCCTCGACGATCCTAATGTCGATGCCGTCTATGTTCCACTTCCCACCAGCTTGCATGTGCACTGGGCCGTCCTCGTCGCTCAGAAGAAGAAGCATTTGCTGCTGGAGAAGCTTGTGGCTCTCAACGCCGCTGAGCTTGACAAGATTATCGAGGCCTGTGAATCCAATGGGGTGTAGCTCATGGACGGTACCATGTGGATGCACCATCCCAGGACCGCTAAAATGGCCGAGTTCTTGTCCGATGCGCGCCTTTTTGGTCAACTCAAAACGGTACGCAATTTCGATTGGAACTCTGCTATTTTCTGATTAATTATTCGGATTTTGTTGAGACTTTATTGATATAAGCTTGGTGTTTTTTTCATACCTGTTTCAATTGCTGTTGGCGTTCTTTCGTGTTTGAGGTGTCGTTTGGAACTAATTTTTTTTTAGGTCAAAACTTGACAAGTTGTTGACTGAATACTCAAATAAATGCTAAGCAGAGAAATATAGTACTTTCTAAAAGCTTATGAATGTAAAAAAGAGCCACAAGGTGAATCTCTCGGTTTCTTTGAAGTCATATGATAACACTAGGCGGGGGTGTCTGGTACACCATGTATTTTATGTGAGATTTTCTTGCAGGATAAGAGGAGTCTTTAGACTGGCAAGAACATCAATAGATTGTTTGTCCTTGAGCTGAACTGATTCCTTGGTACGGCCCTCTAAAAATCACTAGGATGATTAACTAGTAACGAGGATGGGGCCTATGGCTTGAAACTGCAGCTGAATTGGGACAAACGAAAATATTGGCGCTGAGATCATCAATAATCTTCAGATTTATTCGCATTTCACGTGACTAGTTCCCTTATAGTTTCATCATGGATAACGGATCTAGTTTGGTCATCCCATGTGCGTTAACAATTGGGTAAAATGGTCAGGATCTTGGACAGAAATTTCATTAACTGATCTGGCCAACGGAAAACGTACCAAAATTTGTAATACGTGAAAATTTGTATTTAAAGTGAGATACTACTTACTTTTTTGGAAAACTGGTAAGAAGAATAGACACAAGTAGAATGAAACAAATTTATCGATTACCCAAGGATTTTCTTGGGTTCTGATCTATTTTAAGTTAAATATGATCATTTCTAATGGTTCATGTGAAATAGCAACGCAAATGAAGTTCAGCTCTTATTTTCTACCAAAAATGATGAGCAGCATTTAGATGGTTGTTTAGGTTCAATGTAAGAATTTTTTTCCCCTCCTTTTCTTTTGATGCATCATACTTTTCCTCAAGTCTTATGGAAATAGCACATTTAAACTTGTTTCCATGAACCAGAGCTTCATGTTACACAATATTCTTTGATTTACCATTTTTTAATTTTACATATTCTATCAATTCTCCCCAGTCACAACAGGTTAGTTTGAAGGGAAGCTGCAGCCTAATTTTCGAAGTACACTGCCACTTACACATACAAACTCACACAGCATAGACAATGTCCCCCCCTTTCCCCCCGCCCCCCAAAACAAAAAAAAAAAAATTCTTGGATTCTAGTTAAGATTATGTGATACACCTGCAAATATGATAGTTATAATGATCACAATTGTAATGAAGTTTGCTTCAGTCCTACCACCCAGAAAAAAAGGGGAAGAAGGGAGGTGGGGGTGAGGGCAGGGGGAAGAAGAAACTTTACTAGAAATACAATAACAGTAAGGGTCGTCTGCATTGTTGAGTGGAAACTGGAGGGCCAATGCCATCGATATTACTTTTTTTGCCTCATATTTTCGCTGAAATTCATTTCCTTTCTTCTCAATTTTAAACATTTTCTCATGCTTGAGTTATTTAATGTTTGAAAGATTATTTACTCATACATGTAGTTAATTGTCATCATTGTCTAAATTATTAGCTGTTTTCTGTCTTATAATATGATGAATTTGCTAGCCTTACCTCTACTACTAAAACTTATAGCAGATGATGTCATCAAAGGAGGGATGAATGTTAGAAGGGAAAATTGGGCTTGAGGGCGGAGGTCCAACAACTGGGTTAAAGGTGTATTCTAGAAGAGCCAGAGGAGGGTAGAAGGGCAGAAAGGGAAATTCATGCTGATAACTAACTTTACTACAGCAGTTGGGGAACGGTGAGCTGGAAGAGTGAGGAGAAGGTGGTTAGAAGATTATTTGTGGGGTGCCTGGCTGTGTCAGATGGTGCGAAGAATTTTGCGAATGATTGACATGTTATATGGCTCTATCTGTTTCTGTTGAATGAAGAATTTTGCTCAGAGTTTATATCAATAGAACTTTTGATTTGTTCTGTGTTTGCATTTAATCAAAGTTATCAGGGAGTTCTATCAAAATATTTATTCCCGTATCGTGCGAAGTATAAACAAATGGTATCCTCCTTGGGCCATTAATTCTTTGTAAAGTGTCTTGTTCCTGCCTGTCGTGCATTTTCTAATTTGTTAACTCTTTTATAATTGTTATTTTGAAGGTCTTCCTTGTTAACTGCCTTCCATATTGTGCTTTGTTATTTGATGCAGGACCATTGCCATTTACATTCTGTAGCACGAGTTAAATCATCAACTTTTGTTTTGATTTAACATCTTATTATGATTATATTAAGCAGAAAAGTTTAGAGATTTTGTCTTCAGCAGCATTTCTGAGTGGTTTCAAAATCCAACAATCCTTTTTCTCTTCTTCCGACCTAATTTTTTTCCATTCTTAGTTCTAACTCACTCACTTGGTTATTGTCTTGTTGACTTTCTCTGCATTATTATTGCTGTCCATTGAAAATTTGGTGCTTCATTGCAGCTATTTGGCATGACATGCTGACGGCTGATTTTGTGGTTTAATTGTGAGATTTGTTTATTTGAGTTATTGAAATTTGAGACTAAAAAAGTGTTAATTTCTATGAATTGTGATCCTTTGCAATAATGCACCATGCATTTAAGAGATGAGTGATACAAAAGAGCGAAGTGTGTATGGTGTTCACTTTTTCCCTTTTCACCCACTCCTTGTCGTCTCTCTATCTCTCTCCAGATGCACACTGTACATTTCCTTGTTAAATGCAAAGGATCCATATCCAATTTCTAATTCAATAAGTTTGATTTATTATAGGGTAAAATATAGTTTACTATCCTGTGGTTTGGGTTGTTTTTACTTTGCCACCTTGTGGTCCAAAGTTAAGGTTGTGCTACCTTGAGGTTTGTTCTGCTCTTATAACACTGCCCTTTGCTTTAATTTTGTTAAATCTCATGTGGAAATTTCCAAATCCCGAATGATTTTCCCTATTTTTCCACATTTTATCCAATTCCATCTCAAAATTCCGAACCCCTCTCTTCCCAACCAAGCCACGCATTCCCCAAACACTTGCCTAATCATCCAATCTTAGTCTAACATATCCTTTTTCCCCAAATGTCTGCCAATTCTATCTCAAAGTCTCTAATCCCTCTATTCCTAACCAAGGCCCACCCTTTTCAAATTCTTGCCTAATTGTTCAATTTAACATTCCGAAATTCTCACAATTCCAGCTTTAAATCTCTACCCTTCTCTTCGATATTGAGTTACAAAATCCCCAATATCTTGTCTAATCATCCAATCTAATATCCCCACATTCTTGCCTTGTCTCCAAATTCTTAGTTCAAAGTGTTTTTTGAGGTGCAATTGGGAGAAATTTGGGAAAGTCATATTGAATTGGTGAATTTCCATTTGAGATTTAATTGAATGAATTAAAGCACATGGTAGGATTTTGCTAACAGTGCCAACATCATGATACTGGAATGCCAACTTTTGACCACATGGCAACAAAGTGTAAGTGGTTCAAACCACTAGATAGTTTACGTTTTATTATGTGATTGATATGGAATCAATTAGTGTTGTGGATGGTTGCCCCTTGAGGTATCTTGTGAGCCAAAATGTGATTAATATGATAAAATCTTTTATTATATGTATTTTGTGAATAAGGGTTAATAAACAGTGATTGGATTTTACTCCTTTATGTTTGGACAAGCTTGTAGATTTGGGCTTAATATCAACTTCATTAATTGTACCTGTATAGATGTTGTCTTCTTTTGTTTAACATCTTCTGTGTGATTAACGTAGCATAGCTTTTAGGATAGAATATGTTTAAACAAGGGCATCAATAAAGGTCTTGCTTTATCGGTTATCATCTGCTTAGCGCTTTATTGTTTAATGGGATTTTTCCCTTTCTGTTGTTCATTTATTGCTGAAACAATGTAATTACTTAGCTAGCATTTATTATACAATGGTACATCGTCTTTAAAGCATGCCTTGGGGGCCAAGTTCCCTATGCATGGGTCTCATGCGCCTACATGATGAATGCTAGGTTTGGATTTTTAGCTCTTTTTTTTCATCTTGTATTTACCAAATCTCATATGAGTTGCAATTACTCATCATCTGGGAGTATTATGGGGTATTTCTACTAAGTTTGGCTTTTAAAATTGCCATGATAAGTGACCAAGATATCCAAATTAAACTAAATAACCTTGAGGAAAGATGTAGATTTGATGGAGAAAATATTAACTGCTGTTTTGAAAAAAATTTGAGTGGCATTAGTCTACTAAGTAGTGAAATCATAGGCAAGAACTTAGAAGAGCTAAAGGCAGAGGAAGAATGTCTTCAAGATTCTAATGCATTGGAGGAAGAATGGAAAGAGAGATGCGAAAGGCATGAGGGAGATAACATAATTTTAAAATTTTTTCTTCTAAAATTCAAAAGTCCCCTTCAATACTACTGGTAAGATCATATATAGAGCCTAATAAAATAAAAATATAATTTACATAAAACAAAGTAATTTAAAATATTAATATCTAATCTAATGTTAATTAAAATCTCATTTCCTATATTTATTTTTAATTCATAATTCACAAATAGTTAAAATATTTTTTCCTAATTTCTTTCCATTCTCTATCATTCTCTCCTGTCAGAGAAAATTCAACCTCAAGTTTTGAAGTCTAGAAGTAGCAGGATGAACCATGTTGGAGTGTTAGGTAAGATAATGGTTATTGCTTTAAAATATGATAGGCAAAACAACTTTGGGCTTTTTATTACATGAGAGATAACAAACTTGACTGAGTAAGTTGGTTGAATCTGAATGTGATATTTTGCAACTTGAGATTTAACTTTTGATTGTCATTCATAATTGTTATGAATTTCACATCTCAAATTTACCTCTAACTACCCTTCAAAATCTATGTTACCATTATCATCAATATCTGATGGGCAAGAAGTTCTACAATGGCAACATATGGCTCTTTTGAGTTAGTTTCCTTTATTGTATTGAGATCTTGAAGATTTTTTTTCCCCCTTACCTTTAGCTCTTTTATGTTTTTGCCTGTGATTTAATTACTTAGTATATTAATGCCACTCAAAATCTCTTCGAATGGGCGGTCAATATTTTTTCTATCAAATCTACACCCTTCCTCAAAGTTCTTCAAGCTAATTTGGATATCTTGGTCGTTTATCATGGCAATTTTAAAAGCCAAACTTAGTAGAAATACCCCAAAGCTAACTAATTGCAACTCAGATGGGATTGGGTGAAAATATGATGGAAAGAAGGCTAAAAGTCCAAATCTGGCAACTCAGATGGGATTGGGTGAAAATATGATGGAAAGAAGGCTAAAAGTCCAAATCTGGCATATAGGAGCATTTCGGTGTGTGAGGCCCATGCACAGGGAGCTTCTCTGGTGTGTGCAAAGGTTTTCGGCAATGGGCTTTAGTGGACTGGCTGGTTCTGGCTGTGCACTTTCAATGGAGTGGTCACTTGCTTGATTTGGTGATTGGAAGTGTGAGATCTGGCATTGACAGCGGCAATTGTAAAGTTGTGATGAATTTTGGGAGGGTGAGAGGGAGTGGTTGAAGTGTGACCATGCTTTGATACCAAACTAGTGCAGAATAAAAGATGAAAGGAGGAGAGAAGGAGAAGAGTTGGGGGGTGGGGACAGAGGAAATTTGAGGGGGGAAAAGTTGTGATGAATTTTGGGAGGGTGAGAGGGAGTGGTTGAAGTGTAACCGTGCTTTGATACCAAACTAATGTAGAACAAAAGATGAAAGGGGGGAGAGAAGGAGAAGAGTTTGGGGTGGGGGTGGGGACAGAGAAAATTTGAGGGGGAAGGGAAAGAAAGAAGAGGGAGATGCAAATGACGTGAGGGAGATAACAGAATTCTAAAACTGCATTTTCTTCTCAAATTGAAAAGTCCCCTCCAATACAACCTGGTAAAGCTATATATAGAGTCCAATAACTCCTAATAACTTAAAATAAAAACATAATTTAAATAAAACAAAGTAATTTAAAATATTAATATCTAATCTCATGTTAATTAAAATATTATTATTTCCTGTATTTATCTTTAATTTCTAATGTACAAATAATTAATAATATTTTTTCTAATTTCTTTTCGTTCTCTATCACAAGGTGCACATTGTAAGTGAAGCAAGATACTTGTTTTTCTTTTTGACATACAGATGAACTTTATTGCTTCATTGTGTTTGGGACTCCGAGGATTAACATAATCCTAATCCACAGTTATCAAGTCCCAAAAATTGTAGCTACAACCAAATGATGACATTAGGAATTAAAGTGGAAGAAGTATTTGTCAGTTTAATACTTGATTATTAGCTATGAATTACTTTTTGGATCTTTTTGAATTTGCATATTTGATACCTTCCCTTTTCACTTTTTCTCTGGTAATAAATTGCTTCTTATATTGGTTTTCTAATCTCGTGTCTTTGCTGACTATCTCCTAAGCAACAAGTGGTTCTGTTAAGTAAATTAGAGTTCAGCCATATATTTTCAATAAATGAAATGAAACAGCGCATATTTTGGACTCTAAAAGGAGCTATTAAATGATAATATTGTTCACAAGGCATGTGCTAGACTCAGCCATTTTAGAGTGTTTATGGGGGGGGGGGGGTTGGTTGTAGTTAATAGATAGTTATGTTTTATATTGAGATTGTTTTCTTTTTTTTGAAAGATTGTCTCTTTTGTATTACAGATAAACACTATCCTTACATTTGGTGCGCATCCTGATTTTCTCAAGAATGATATTCGTGTGAAGCCGGATCTGGATGCTCTTGGTACTTTGGGCGATCAAGGTTGGTATTGTCTTAGGGCAATCCTGTGGGCTGCCAACTATGAATTACCTGAAACAGTTATAGCCTTGCGTGATCCTGTGCTTAATGAAGCCGGGGTGATATTGTCTTGTGGGGCTTCTCTATACTGGCAAGATGGGAAAGTTGCAACTTTCCATTGCTCCTTCTTATCACATTTGACAATGGATATAACAGCTGTTGGGACAAAAGGATCACTACATGTTCATGACTTAATTATCCCCTTCCAAGAGAAGGAGGCCTCATTTTCTGCAAGTTCAGAATCTGGCTTTAATGAACTTGTGACAGGGTGGGCTTTAGAGCCAAGCAGGCATATAGTAAACACAGATCTCCCGCAGGAGGCTCTTATGGTGAGAGAATTTGCCCGTTTGGTGGGAGTAATCAAATTCAAAAATCACAAGCCAGAGAAGAAGTGGCCAACGATCAGTCGGAAAACACAGCTGGTATTGGATGCAGTAAAGGTTTCAATCGAGAAAGGTTTTGAGCCTGTTCATATGCAGGAGTGAGTGACTGTCTCTGTATTTTATCTGGATCCAATTTGCTAAAGTGAAATCTTAAACCACTCGCCAAATTATGTATTTCTATGCTGTTCATTTCTACCATCCCTTCAACAAAAGTGTTGTAATTAGTTGGGTGAATGGAAAACAATTCTTGCTTGTGGGAGCTAAAGTGTAATAGCCTTTTAAAAGCAGGCAATGTTTCATTTTTTCTCTAATGACCAGAGTTTGCGTTTTTGTCACAGCATTCATACAACATTTAACACTAAACCCTACTTTGGTTCCTTGAGTCCTTTTTTTTTTTGGGTCAATTCTTTAATTTTTCTTTTGTTTGTATCAATAAATGCTCAAGTTTTCAAACAGTTTCTTTTACTAATGTCGTTAGGCCTGGTTTTGTTAATGCTGACGTTACAACCTACAGCAAATACATTTTTATTGCCTAATTAATCATCAATGATGTGTGGCATCCTAGTCCTCATGTTTTTCCTTGAAGAAAACCTCAAACAAGAATAAGTCAAAATAAAGAACAGGAGTTCGGGACGTGTTCAACAGAGAGGGAGAAGAGGAAGTAAAAGGAAAAAGATGATTAATATGTTGCATATTTGTGATTAAGCATAAAAAATGTCAATGAAGGCCACGTTAGCAGCCACGTCAGTGTTAATAGATCTAGGGATATAGTGCTGACGGCATCAATTAAAAAAGACTTATTTGAAACAATCTGAAACCTCGTGAATTTTATTGGAATAAAACAAATTAAGAAACTAAAATAATACGTACATACAAATATGCGTGTTCTTACCTCTCACATCATATCACTCTTCTTACTTGATATGCTCAACAAGACTAACAATTGACATTGGTGTCATCAAAATTAATCTTACACTACTCAATAGCTTTTTATAAGATGATTTTTTTTTTATAATAAAATCCACAGTTGGATTAAAGGTTCTTATCATGAAGATTATCCTAAAAAATTTGACTGTAATCTAAAATTGTTTTATAGCACATCACAATCTACAAATTAATGTACAATATCTATATCAAACATAAGACACTCTTAACTTTTTAATTGCATACTTATAGTTATCCAAAAATCATAGGCTATTAGCAATAGCTAGAAGCTAAGCGAGTTGAGGGGATTAGTTGAGGAACATTACCTACGAGAAATTAGTCGATGAACATGCTAGCCAAATGTCCTAGTCGAAGACCCATGTTTTGTGTAGTAGAATGACAAGAAAAAGTAGCAAAGTGTGGATCCATCAAGTTTGTAGCCTTGGAGGATAGTTAAGTGTCACAATCTTCAACATTAGGCCACCACACATAGCACAAATGCGACGAACAGAGCATGGCTAGGTCGAGAACTTGCATAGCTACCAAGGAAACTATAAATGGGGGCAAGGAACACTAAGCAACACACATAGAAACCTCTAAAAAAATTGGCATTATAACTTCTTTACTTTTCAACAATTTACTTGCTTTATTTATAGCTTTTTTTTTACCACTTTATTTACTATTTTAACCAAATTCCTAATCAAGCTGGAGTCAATTTTGAATAGCTAAAACATAGGAGATAAACCTAAGCTAATCTTATTTGAACAACCTAAACAAACTTTCCAAAAAAGAAAATCAAAATACAACTATCCAATCATAATAGAAAAGTAAATAATAAAACTGAATAAGATCAAACTACATAAAAGAAATAATAATAATAAATATAAAAATAAATGCAAATGTCACATGTTGTGAAACGTGTTCATGGACATTTTCCAATACTCCCCATCAAGCTAGGAATAGCTTGGAAAGATGATTTCGTTAGTCTGTGCAATTTTAGTTTTGCTGATTTGTACAATAGCTTCAATTTTATTAGTCTGTGCAGCAATTTCGGTTTCGCTAGTTTATGCGGTGGCTTCAGCTTTGGTTGTCAGTGCAATGACTTTATGAGAGGCTTTTTCCATCTTGATGTGATGGCTATAACTTGGCAAAATTAAGGTTCTAAAATCATGTAGAAATTTAGAGTTTATTTTTTCTCCAATTTTTTCAATTGAATAGCACTAAAATACATTTATAGAAGATAAGAAAA
Source organism: Erythrophleum ivorense (assembly GCA_026724425.1). Taxonomy (NCBI): domain Eukaryota; kingdom Viridiplantae; phylum Streptophyta; class Magnoliopsida; order Fabales; family Fabaceae; genus Erythrophleum; species Erythrophleum ivorense. The sequence goes on along the minus strand of JAIUCV010000008.1, from coordinate 39,758,845 downwards.
AGAGACCCATGTTGTAAAACTTATCTAAACAAAAGAAATAAATGGCTAAAATAAAGACGATAAACCTTAGCTAATCCTATTTAGACAACCTAAACAACCTTTCAAAAAAATTAAAATATAACTGTCCTATCATAACAGAAAAATAAATAATAAAACTAGATAAGATCAAACTACATAAAAGAAATAATAATAAAAATAAAAACAAATGAAAATATCACGTGTTGTAAAGCACCTCTTCTTAGGCATTGTCTAATGGCATTTTCCAACAATTTACAATCTTCCTATTATTAATTCAGTTCAATTCAGGGTTTGTACAGTCCATTATTATTGAATTCAATAATCATTTTCGTTTACAAACTCTTTTGTTGTGTCGTTTGTGTACTTTCAATACTCTAATCTTAGGTTTAGTTACATTTAGGACCTAGGGGGAGCCTTCTTTAAAAAGAATTGTATCTCATTTCCTTTGTCAACTTGTGAAATAAGGAACACAAGTTGGTTTCTAAAATCAAATGAATGACTAAGTCACATTGACTAAATAGTTGATACCCTTTTTGAAAATTTTCAATGACATCCATTTCTTTGGCATGCCTAATGGAATGTGCAGAGTTTGCAACAATGCATGTTCATGGGCTTTAAGAGATTTCATAATTATCTTTACTCAAGCCGAATTGATGAGGAAATATCATCTAACAATGCACTACATCAATCCAAAGAAGGTACTAATGCTGTCTCCTCAAAGGGTAATCGTTTAAAGCCATCCTCATGAATGACAACATACCATCGTTGAAAAATAATGTTTTGAAAGGAATGTAGGAATGCATGCTTGCTTTATAGGTTATTGTCACACCTACACTTTGCATACACTATAACTAACCATATGGAAGGGTCTTGTACTCCTAACAGAAGACCCTGTTGACAAGGTCTTAAGTTTTACAAGGTAAAATTCAAGATCCTGTCGACAAGGTCTTTAATTTCCATAGTGTAGAGTCCAAAATCCTATCAACAAGATCCTAGACCTAGAAAGATAATTGTCATACCTAGACAACCTTCATCATTTTCACAAGAAAACCATAAGTTGATAATGTTAATGTGCTAGAACTACTTCCATGGTTACCATAATCAATTTCATGCAAATGCAAATATAAGAGTTTACTTGTAAGGGAGTTCAGTAGCCCTAATGAACACCACAATTAACTTACGGTAGATTTCTCATGTGTAATATGTATACAAATCAAAGAGAGATTAACACTACAATGTTACATCCTCACTGGAGTCAAACTTTACATTCAACCCTTGTTCAAAGGATTCATAAGACCAATTATAGTCAATATGTAATCTATTGGTCAGTTTGTTTGTTCTCTATTTGTCTGGCTCCATTCGTAGCATAGTTAATACCTGTAAAATAGTCAATTTATGGTGAGATAAAATCCCAGTAGCTAACAATGTACTCAAGAAACACACATATAAATAGCACGGATTACTATCCAGGATACATTCGATGCATACTTCGGTGTCGGAGCATGTAATATCTAGGTAGCAGCATATTCTCATTCGTTAGGCTAGGTAGCAGCACATTCTCATTCATTAGGCTACGTAGCAGCATATTCTCATTCGTTAGGCCATGTAGCAGCATATTCTCATTCGTTAGGCTACCGTGCTTCGGTTATTGTCCAATAACAGCAATCTAGTACTCATAAAGAGTCATCTTAGTAGATATACATGCAACCAAACACAGCATAGGGACTTCGGGATTTCATCCAGTGCATTAACATAAATAGCAAAGTGAGTACAGTGTTAAGTACCTGTTTTGTCACTGTCGTTTTGTCACGTTATTCCTTAGCTCTGGTTGTCCCAATTACCTTCCTAAATTTCAATTATGCATTGTATTAATTAAGAATGAGCCATGGTTAATATTTACATTGCAATTAAATTACTAATTCCCCCATACGAAATTCCTAAATCCCTTTCGCTAATTAATTATTGGAATTCCTAATTGTAAACAATCACATCTTCATTTTCTTTTTCTTCTCATAATTAGTTACTATCTAAGTTATTCATGTGTGATCCAGTGCTATAAAACTAAGTCCTTAGCCCTTATTTTCAAGCTGGATTCTCAAATTCTCCATGCAAGGTCACACTACAACAGCGAAAGAATGAAAACTACCACAGTCTCAATTTAACTACATTTTCGGACCTGTTTTTGTGAAATTTCTTTCCTCCACTAAACAACCTCCAAAAATTGTAAAAATTGGTAGAGTGACCCCTCATTATGTTAATTATAAGCCACAAAACAGTTTTCAAGAATTTCCAGGGATAGCCCATGAAATCCTACTGTTTTGTTCACTACCTCAGTTGAGCTCACTGTACATTGCCCTTGCTGTTTCTGGCTTTGTTATCCTACCAAATGAGCCCAGAAAATTCTAAGACTTTGTAAACCTAACGTCATACACCTTAGTTACCTCCCCACCAAATTTCATGCACTAATTCATTCATTTACCCATTTAACAAAATTCTTTATGAAATCAGCCCCAAGCTGTCCCGTACAGAAGCTAAATTGAATTAGTGGGTTGTTTCTCTGATTTACCTTGTTCCAAAAATTCTGTAATTTTCCAGATTTCAAGTATAAGGGATGGACAACCTGTTATAAAAATTTTGGCTTCAAAATCCTTTTCTAACTAATTCTACAAAGCCAAAACATCCCAGTCCAGAACAAGGAAGCAACTCGGAGCTTACCTTTTATGGAGTCCTTGTACTTGGTTTTTCTTCTCTTCTCTCCTCTTCTATGGCTGTCCGAAATTTCTTACTTCCTTCCACTACTTCCCTCAGCCTAAAATGAGTTAAAGTGAATGGTAATTAATGCAATGGACAGCTCTTGCTTTTTCACCGCTATTAGGTGGCATGAAGGCAAATCACAATTCCATGAATCAGTGCAAATGGCTAGGTGGTAACAGATACGTGTCTTACTCTCATTTAATCTATATATTAAAAGCAATATTTAGCTCCTGCTATCAAACCAAATACGACATTAGCAAATCACAATTTAATATATATATATATATATGAAGGTAGGTGGAGCAAGCATGAGGTGTCCTCATTCTAATTAACTTACGCTATTCATTACATGGTGGTGCAAGCATGAGGTGTCCTCATCCTAGATTACTTAAGCCATTCATTTACACGCAACCTTCATTCCTAGCTCCACCATGGCTGAATGTATTCCCTAATGTAATCAAATATCATCTACCACATATACTCACACGCCTTACACATGGAAGCACGAGGTGGCATTGGTAGCAATTTCCCACATCTAAAGAAGAAGCAAGCCGTGGTCAATTAATATATATATATATATATATATCACTTCCATCTAATACACGAATTGTGTATGATGCCTAATCCCCACGGCAATGCAAATTATGCCAATCCCCATAACTAAACATAATTCCAAGTAACCAAGTGAATACTTATGCTCTTGTGTGGTGATGGTATCAAATGGGTGTAATTAAAATAATTAAAATCCCTTCCTTCCATGCCATTTGACTGAGTGAATTATGGGTTATGTTAACAGTTACAGGAAGTTTGGAATGTGACAGTTACTTTCGTTGACATCCTAAAACCAATGGTGGTGAACAAGATGTATAGGGAATGGGAAAGGGAAAGATTAGCCTCAAAGTAGATAGGGGGCAAGCAATTTAAATGTGGGGGGAAGAGGGGCAAGTATGCAATTCCATTACCAATACCCTCTTAGAGTCCAAGTATTAGGTAGTTATCCTTAGCCAAGTTGCCCATCACTAATACAATTTAACTCTTTCCTTATGAGTATTACTTATAGCTTGGTAGGCTCAAGTGCAAATAACCTCTAGTATAGACAAGTACAGATCGGTAAGAAACCTATTTCCACACCACTAAATGTCTTCATCACTCCTTTAAGACTTTTCTTAGAAGGAAATGGATAGAATGCACTCAAAGCAAATGTTGGATATGAGAACTTAGCTAGTCAATGATTAGCCAACATCTAGGGATTTTAGGCAAATACCTTACAACCAATCCCATTTTTAATGCCAACTGAGCAGGCAAGGTCCTAACAAATGGTACCAATGGGTGCTTACACAACACTATAGTTTGATACACTACCCCATTCTAGTTTAACAACTAATGGGCCAAGAATCATCTATATTAGAGATAGCTATAACATAGACAAATAGCCTTGATTAGTACTCCTGATCAGTCTTGATATACTGGCAAAAGCAATAAAGATTTACCTGGGATAAATGTTGAAGTTAATAGATAAACCTATATATAAAAAAGCCACACTTTAATTGGTTCAACAAAGTCATGCAATTGCCTATGGGATACGAACTTCTCAACTTCTCAACTTTCTTTAGAAAAGATAGACAGTTAACAATAGAGCGCGTTAGCCAATTTTCAACTTAATTTGGAGAAGTAAACTTAAATGAATGTTATAAGCTCCAGATGTTCCCACTTTCTTTAAACCGAATAGCTTTTATCTGGTATGCAAATTTATCCCCTAATTCCATTTAGAACTAGTAAGATAAGGAAAGATTATTCCAAGAATAGTTCTATCTGGTACAAGTGAAATATCATTGTGAATGTATTAGCCTTAAATAGAAGTTGGATGAACTAGATGAAGAAATTATGGAATGATTGCAATAGTATAACCCCTTTTAATTTCCATCCAATTTATAGCAAGTATATTAATCACTCAAGTAGTATAACCAGGACTTTGAGTCCAATTATCAATCCCACAAACAGTTAGGAATGAAAGGGGAGTTTTCTAACCGATATGAAAAAGAAAGGAAAGGAAATGTAGAGACCTATTATGCATAACTAGCCTAAATACAATTAGTAATCTAATGTGATTGGTTACTAGCACCAAAACATATGCAAAGTGTTAATGAAATAAAAAATAAAAATAAAAGACTCAAGACTCTAAAGTTTAAAAGACTCAAAAGTAAATCTCATTGCTATGATAGATGTGACTATTGTGCTCATGCTCAATATTAGCGTCTTATCATTATGTTGCACAATATTAGTGTCTTATCATTATGTGCTAGCAAGTTCTAGTATCAAACATGCTTAACAATTATTGACCTATCTTACTAATAATCTTCCCTTAGGATGTGTCATGTGATTACCTAAGTTGGACTATTAATAAGACACATTTAAGTACTTCATAGAACTACAAAGTAACTTAGTGGTTGGGTGTGCCTCACAATTACCTTGCATCTAATTAAACCATTGCTACACTCTATTGAACACATTATAGGCGTTATCCTAAGGATGGTATGAATGCAATCTTAAGCATCTAAGTGTAATAACATGCTTTGCAATTATATTACACCTAAACTCAATTCTACAGTTATTATCTCTTCTTAAACTACTATAAGATAGCCATATGCCTCACAATTAAGCCAAATTATAGAAAATAGCTAATATTGATAATGCAAGTAAAAAAGCATGAAGAGAAACAATTATGCAACATTGCAATAGTGCAAACAACAACATATCATCATATTATATTGTTATAACAATAGTTATCCATAAGATAAACTAAAATCCTAAATTAATCCAACTAATCATAAGATACAAATACAAAAAAGGGATTGGACAATTGGTAGCAAAGGTGTGAAAAGATAAAATTGGAAAAGAAATAAAGCTCCACATTCTTACACCTCTTCAATTAGTGGAATCATCCTCTAAGCTGCCAAATTAGACCCCAATATTAGCATTTGAATGTGCTCTAGCTCTGTAACTTCCTTTTTTAGCCAAAAGTTTCTTAATGGATTGCCTAGATCTGAATTTAAATTAAAACACATGAAAAATTCATTCCATTTGCTACATCGCCTAAGTGGTGCAAGCTCTTTGCATCCCTTTTAGCTATCATATCATCTAGGCATTACAATATATCACCTAGGAAATGGACTGTGATTTTCAATGTTTCTTAGGCCTCTAGTACTCTTTTTAGCCAAGCTCTTCTTTGGTGCTTGTAATTAAAGCCCAAATCCATTATATATTATTAGATTTCCTAAAAAATATTCAAATAACTAAACATTAATTCAATATAATATTTCATAATATTTATTATCTAATCACAAAATAATAGAAAGTTAACAAAAAATGTGTACAAATCATAATAAAAGCCTATGATAAGTCTTCAAATAAACATGTAAAATTACATAAATTTAGGTCTTATCATGGAACATTTTTGGAGAATGAAGAGCTAGTGCATCGTTTAGTTGCCACTATGAGATTGCAAAGATGGTAGTAAGAAGACACTTGGTACTTAGAGAGATATTGATTACTTAAGATTTTTTTGATTTAATGGACTTAAACATGAAGGCTTTTAGGATGGAAGAATTTATTGAGGAGAAAGAGAGGAGAAGGTCCTCTAGGACATCGAGAGGGTCTATTATGATTTCCATAGTCAAAGGTGAAGAGAAGCTAACCATATCTAAGACAAACAATGAAGAGGAGCTAGACTCAACAAGCATAAGTCTAATCAAAATCCTAGTTGGTAAAGGATATTCTTGCCATGCTTAAAGACATCCAAAGGGAAGGAGGTATAGAAGACTAAGCCTACAGAGTAGTATCTCTTTGACATTACCAAGGTAGATAAGATATTTGATTGTTTATTAAAGGATATGCATATCAAACTTCCAGATAGCCTATGGATTCTGTCATCAAAAGAACTAGAGGGCTTGAAATACTATAAATGGCATAGCACTTGTAGCCAACTAAAAAGAAATTGTGTGGTTCTTAGAACACTGTCTAAAAGGCATTGAAAGAAAGACAATTCTAGCTGGTAGAAAAGGATATTGAAATACCTTGAAAAATTATAATTTGCAATTTGGTCCCTTATGGATAATAATTGAAGCAAAGAGATTAACAAAATATTTAGCAACATAAAAAATTATTTTTATGTAGAAAGCACAGTATAAATAGAGGAGAAGGGCTTATCTACCTAAAGGCTTAACTAAAATGTTTTAAAATTTTAAGGACCAAAGTACAGTTTAATCCAAAAACTTAAAATATCAATTCATTATCTTCTAAATCACATTTTCTTCCTTCTCTCTCTCTAAATGTCATATTTTCCTCTTTCTCTTATAGTTTGTGTGTTCTATAGCTACTTTTCTTTCTTCTTCCATTGTGGGTCTTCATCCAGTCATGAGTTCTTCATCCTTCGCCTTTCTTCGGCCACTGTGCCTACATTTTTGGCAAGTTGCACCATCAAATGTCCTCCATGATAATTTTGGCACCTTTACACTTTTCTTTTTCCTATTCCCTTATGTTTGGCCATAGGTTTTGTGGATTTTGAGAAAGTGAGTTCTCCTTCTTCCTCCTTTATCTTCTCCTTTCATTTTTCATCTTCTTCCCTACTTTGATGAAGCTTAAATGGTGGCAACTTTTTTCCCACCATAGTTGGCTGTGGGGTAAGCTCCAAAATTGGGGCTTTCATTTTTTATTGTTGAATCTTCAAAGTGTGAAATTCCCACTTCCCTCTTTACCTATCAAGCTCCATAAAGTAAGTTCTATGTTTAATTTAAATTATAGAAGTTTAAGTTGAAAAATCTAAATCTTGGGGTAGTGATGATGATATGAAAGGTTAAGCTAAATTTAGGGGTTTAGGTATTAAAGAATGTATTTAGTGAAATATACAATTATGTATGCTAATTTAGTAGTTATAACAACAACAACAACAATAATAATCATAACTATAATAATAATAATAATAATAATAATAATAATAATAATTATTATTATTATTATTTTGTATTGGATATAATTTTGGGTGGTACTAGAAAGACCCTTTCAACTAGAGTTCAGTCCTAAATAGTAGGAGAAGGGACCTCTATTATTTGTCTTTGTTGGCGAGTGTATAAATAGTAAAATAACACTTCAATTTCATTACATGTTCTTGCTTTCCTAGCCTACTTTCATTTTTAAGATTTATATGCTTTACATTCTTAGGGGAAACAAACCCTTGCTTAAAAACATTCAGTTTAGTTGTGTGTTGTAGATATATATGTATATATATATATAGAGAATATGGGAATAATATAGTGAATGAATTTCTTAAGTTATGGTTAATTACTGATAAGAGAAGTGGTATGAGATATAGGTGAAGTGAAAATTATGTACTCATGATGTGGGAATTGTGTAATATATGAAAAGAGAATATATGGCATGTGAAGTGTAGGTGGTGATGTTTACATTTACACACACACACACGCGCGCATGCGCATGTATATATATATGAGTCAAGTAATAAGAATGATGAAACCTTTATTTTGTTTCATATTATTATTAAATTATCTCTATTTTATAGTTTTCTTTTATATTTGTTTTATTGTTTTATTGGTTTTATTTTAGTTTCCTTCTACTCTTTTCTTTAATTTTTTTTATAAACCTAATTTATAGTTGACTAAAATTGATTTGTAGTCAACTTGAAACTCATTTATAGTTAATTTGAAGTTTTGTTTTGCTAATATCCCTTTTCAACCTCTCTTATGTATTCAATCTTATTGTACTTTAAAAGTGTTAGATGGGGATACAATTAGAACCCTAGGTGCACCTAGTTGAAATGTGATATATCCATTGTGTGGTAGCACTCAATGGTGAGGTGATGTGACACAAAATGTGTAGTGATGTTATTTGAGATATGACATGTGTGCTATGTAGTGCCACTTGGTGACAAGATAACGTGATAGAATTATGGTGGCTGATATATCTACCATGCAATGACACTCGATAGTGGCTATGTTGTGATATAGTGCAATGGCGCTACATGATATGATACTGTGGTATGTAAACTATGTGGCAGAACTTGGTATGGTGAAGAATCTTTCCTAGGTACCCTTTTTCATTTATATTTGCATATTTTAAATTATATTTCAAATCGAGAAATTGTTATTGAAGAACTTGATGTATTTTATTTATAAATTGAAGTATGGTCTAATCAATTATTGAAATGCCCAATTTTGAAAAAAAACTCTAATGTGCAATTGTTTCCTCTTTTTGCACTTTATTATTTATTTATTTACTGAGTCAGTGGTAGGCTTACCACACTCTTTATTCTTGTTGTAGATCATCTGGTAGTAGATTAAAGAGCTTTGGGGCTTGCATATTGCTTAAATATATTGAGTACATATGTTTGGTTAGTGATTGCTCGTGTCGAACACTAGTGTCGCGATTACTAATTTGGAGTGTTATGTTTGTAGGCCTTGGAATGGCCATTTTTATATCATGATGTTTAGGTTACTTCAATATGTACTAGTTATTAGATTATGACTATTTGTACAGAAGTGGTATGTTCAATTTTTAGGAGAGGTGCTATTGGATTTTAGGCAACCTTAAGTGATTTATATGAAGTGGTTTATGTCATTAAAATATGGTATAATATGCATGTTTGTTTCTAAAATATATGGGTTTTCATAACAAGCTTTATATAACTAATTCATATCATTTCCTTCTTAAGGGGATAAAATTACAATCATTGCAAAACTTTTGGTAGTAGTTTTTAGCTGGTTTCTTTGACAAATAAGCTTTTGGGTGTCTAAATTAGATTTTCTTGCCATTTTAATCCATAAACTTCATAGACACATTTGTTTTAACCCATATGATCATTGTCCAAGACCTAAACACATAAAGGAGTCATATAACCCAAATTAGCCTCTTTGGACATAATATGGATTAAATTTCAAAAATTTATAAATTTAGCTACATAATTCCAATTTACACAAATGAGGTGTCTATGGAAAACTTATGATATGAATTTTATACTATAAAAATTTCAAGTGAAAATGAATCCATTTGGCCCTTGAAAAGGCACAAAAATCTAGACTATGACAACATGAACAATAACTGTATAATTCCATAATTTTAGGCCAGATTAAAAAATTCCTTAAATATTCTATAGAGATAATTAGAAAGCTCTATAAATCCTCTAGATTTCCACTAAATTTCAGCCCTAAACTAGGTCATTTGGGCTATCAAGAGTAAGGATGTAATTTATGGCTCATTTGGATAAAATTTTAGTTCTGAAGCAATTCATTTGGGCCCTAATGTACAATCTCTCCCCTTGAACAAATTTTAATCCATTCATTTTTCATTTCCATAAGGGCCATTACAACAAATATGGTTAGCATCAAAATTTCATTGTCTTACTTGCAACTAGCCATATGGAACCACTAGCATATAACATGGCAAAACATATTCCATCTATGCTTGTAATGACACCTAATTGGTACATATTCATGATCACAATCTTGTACATGATGTGTTACTTTAACTCATCATATAATACATTGTATGTGCTACCCCTTAGTTCTAAACCATACATCAAACTACCATATGCCATTCAAGTAGCAAACCATGCATATCCTCAAGCTTGTGCATGGGTCACATTATATGCCATCATCATATACATTGTAGTTGATCATTAACTTGTCTTATAACATACATTCAGTATACATATACACTATGAATGTTCCATTTACACCAAAAGCTTCCATTTATGCTTCCTAAGATTCTAATCCTTTTTAATTTCCTTCTCTTTACTTGTAAGACCTGTCATGGTTAGTAGGAGATGAATGGGATAAGATTCTTAAGAGAATCTCAGTAGTAATCCTTAGTCCACATCAATGCATACAGTGACTAAAAATGAGGAATGCAAGTATGTAAGTTATATGCATCAAGTAACTCAAACATGAACATTTGCATGAACCTTTGATACTTATCTAGCCATGGCATGAAAATATACTAGCTAGACTTAACTAGACTTAACTTTGGGTTAAGGAAAAGCTACTGTGCTCAATTTCCCATCATAGGAAGCAAGGAGCCAAACATAGCATCATACGTGTATAAAATTCATAATAAAAGCCATTTTAAAGCATAACTCATAAAATCATTAAAGAACCAAACATACAAGCATCTCGACTTATACATTCAAATGTGTGCAAGATATGGAAAGATAGCTACCTTGTGAAGCTATGAATCATAATGTGCCACTAACCACTTAATTCTTCTCTTTTGCACCTTGCTTTTCCCAGGGTTCACACACACACATATGGAGAAAGTTTCTCTAGCTTGGCCTAAATATATCAATTCAAATGCAAAGCAACTCATTAAAACTTATTCTAAAACATTTTACTATCACATAAGGCTACTATACTTAAAAGGGTAAATTGAACCACTTTAAGTTTGCTTAAGTGGTCACTCTCATGATTTCATTTCTAATCATCAAACTCTCATTTGATATAATCCATATGAATCTAATGGAACTTCTAATACCTTAATCTCCTAGTATAGACACAATGGTCACATAGGCTATTCCAACATATATTTGGAATATTGGTGCATATTTGCAAGGGAGCATGCATTTTCATCCATAAGAATTTGTGTAGTTGGAAAGCCATATACATCAATCATAGCTTTAGGGACCATGTGAACTCATATATATCATTTTCTATCCATAACATATCCATACATATCATAAACATCACAACTCATCTCATAAACCATGGATTTGGAACCAAAATTCAAGGATAACCAGAATTGCTCTTGAGTTTGCTACCACAAGTTTATGATATGAATTTTGAAAATTCATAACTAATTTTAGAAAAATTAAAATTATGCATATGATAGCTTTCTAGAAAGGTCTATATGTTAAATAATGAATAAAAATATTTCTAAACCAAGACAATAGCATTTAGCCCATGAAAAGTAAAAGAATAATAACTCATATCATAACTTGAACAATTCCAAGACCTAAATTTTAAAAATTTGGTTCTCCCTCTACAAAGTTCCAAATGAGGTGATATTAGTGGCTGTGGAAAACTTGTGATGTCTAGTTTAGGCTTGTAAAATATCACTAGTCTTGGACTTTATTTGGCCTGTGTGTGACATATAGAAGAAAACTGATCATATAAATAGTATACATACCAATTTTACATAATTTGGCCAACTTTAAAAAATTATAATAAATTCTTTGGAGTCCAAATTGAGTGCTCTTTGGCTTTATGAAAATCTTTAGATGAGACCTATTTTCTAGCCAAATTTCATGTAAAAACTCATCTATTTGGTTAGACTTTAGTTCAGCTCAAGAATTGGTCAATTTTGAAGTCCATAATGGTATCATAAGGCACCAAATGGATTTCTTAATATTCCACAATCACTTGCACACATATAAAAGCACAATTACAGCATATAAAAGCATGTCAAATAGTACACATAATCATGGAGCTCATTCTCACCTTGCCACTTACATTTATACACATGTACATAAAGGCAAATGAGTGGCAAGAATTCACATACTCATTCATATGGTTCCAAAATGGATACACACATCATATTTACATACATTTGAACATGTTCAATTGTCTACATCATATATACATTATATAATTACAATTCTTGACATCAAAATGCAAATAAAAGGCCATTTCTTTATCCTTTTGTCATAGTCTTGCTTCTCAAAGTTGTTGACCTCCATTTCTTGGTACACTTGGCTCACCTAGACATGGTTAGGCATATGTGAGGGAAGACTAAGATTCAAAGAATCCCAATAGCTTTTAACCTTTTCAAATATACATAATGGATGCATATATATATATATCAAAGAATGCATGTATGGCATTTAAGCTGCAAGTAAACATACATAAAGCATTTTCCTTGGCACATAAACTCATATATAGCAAAATAAGCTCTTAAGGGCATTGGTCTAGCCTCACCTATCTTTCTTGGGACTTTTGGATTTGCCTCACCCACTTTCAAGGGACTTTTGACTTAGCCTAACTCTTCTTGAGGCTTTGGGCTTTGTCTTACTCATTCATAGGGACTTTTGGCTTATCCTCACCCATGCTAAGCTCTCAAGAAATGGCTAGGAACATTTCTCATAGTTCAAATATATATACAGACACTCAAAGACAAATAAACATCCAAGCAATGCATGAGAGAAAGGTTAGAACACATTTTTCTCTTTGATTATTCTTCCCCTCTTTTGGCCAAACACTTGTAACTAGGTGGAGCTTGATTCTTTTGGCCAAGACATATCAAATGGAACACAATTACATCATTGAAGTAAGTCCTAGCATCACACACATTCTATGTAAGGCTACTTTCTCGTATGGCTTCATTATGTTTCCATCTAAGGCATAATAAAGCAATTATTGGAATTCATAATTTTGGCTCCCATTTCTCATTCAATCTAAGTCTCTTGACTCCATTTAGACTCCTTGGAGTCATCACCAATTCATTTTAAGGAGCATAGATATAAGTTGCTTCTTTATGTCTCATTATGGAGCCTACACTTCCATCTCACAAACCAAGGTTTCCACATTTATTCCAAGGCTTCCTTTGATGTTCATCTATCATATTTAGTCCTTTTCTAGCCTTAGAAAAATTTAAAACTTTACCTAGGTGCTTTATCTTACTTAGGCCGAGACTATGCATGCTTGGAGCACCCTTGGAGTTTGCTTCATTTTCTCTAGGGAGTTGGCACATGTGAGACTTCTTATGAGTCTTGAGAACCCATACACACTCTTAGACAACTAAAATTATTACTAGGAAATTTCATATTTGCCAAGGTGCAACTAAAACCCTAGCTTATGCATCTTGAAATCTAATGCTTCTTTTTCAATTCCAATTGTCACATTCTAAAACCTATGTTTCTTTCTTGATTTTGGTCAGAACTTAATCCCTTCTAGGTGTCCTCTATTTGGTAGAAACTCACATGGAGGAAGAGTAAGAAAAAGAAGCATGTGGAAAATACTTTGTTTCAAGACTTTTTCAAGAGCTCTTTTCTTTGCTACAAGCTTCTCCTTCAAATTCTAATCTCCTCTCATTGAATTAGCCATGAATCATCCTCAAATCAATCATCAAAGCCATAGGAACAGATAGGAGAAGAGGAAAACAAGATTGGTGAAGGAAGAAGCATGAAAAACCATGGATTTTTTTATACCTTTTGCTTGGTTTTCTCTTCGTTTCTTACTACTTCTTGGTGTGCCACTTCAAGAAGCTTAGGGTTCTATTTTAGTGTAGAAGAAAGTTAGTCAAGGTAGATGGGAGAAGTGGGGCGTGCTATATATAGGCTAAGGACTCATTTAAGAGATTTCAAAATTTCAATTTTGCCCTTCATTCTTGGTTCTTTCCATTTGAGCTCATTTATACTCCTTTTCAAGAATCATCTATTCCATCATGAAATTTAAGTTTTCTAACTTATAAAATGTCTTTAGTTTCACTCAAATTGGATTAAAAACCTTCTCGAAAGAACTGGTCAAAATTTGGGTCAACCAACATTCTAAAATGTAAACTAGAGGGGTTCGAACCATTCTAGGGGTTCCTATAGTTTTTAGGGCCTTTGAGAACCTTGTGAAACTCAATTTTTCATATAAAGATCCTTTCCTTGAGTTTTTCTAAAAAGTGCCCAAAATTACAAAAATGCCAATACCTTTTGTCAGATTTTATTTAACTACTCTGACTTCTGTTTCTGGGCATCTTAAGCCTTGGATCGTTATTGTCCATTATTTAGAATTTTTTTATAATTTTATTTGGCCTCAAATCTCTCTATTTAGGGGACTTCATTTTTATATCTGGTTCATTTCTAATGTTTTCAAGAATACCAGACATTACAGAACTCATTGGGGCCATCACATAGAAGTTTAAACAAGTCAAATATTAAGTTGCTTCTTTAGACTCAATTGAATTATTTAATTTCACCTTTCAAAATAGGGCTTCTAAATTCATTCCAATGGTTTCATTAGTATCCTTGGCTCATAATTAGTGTCCTTGGCTTATATTTAGATATCTTAAAACCTTAGAATACATGAAAACACTTCCTAGGTACTCTGTAACATCCAGTTTTTCCATAAACATATGAAACTCACAGATATAAAAGGAAGTCTCCTGAATAGAATGACGTGAGGCCAAATAAAATTAGAACAAAATTCTAAATAATGGAAAATGAGGATCCAAGGCCTAAGGTGCTTGGAAACCTAAGTTAGAGAACCTAAGAGAATCACAAAAACAAGTTGGGGCATTTTTATAATTTTTGAAAAATTTGGAAAACTCATAAGAAGGCTTTTTAAATAAAAAATGCGAGCTTTCCAGGGTTCTTAGAAGCCTTAAAAATCATATGAACCCTTAGAACAATTAAAACAACTCCAGTAAGCGATTTTGGCAAATGGTTAATCGAAACTTTGACTAAATAGTTTGGAATAGTTTCAAATCCAATTTGGATGAAACCAAAGGCATTTTATAAGTTAGAGGACCTAAATTTTATGATAGAAAAGACAGTTCTTGAAAAGGAGTTGAAGTGAGGCCAAACAGAGAAACCATAGTTTAGGGACTAAAATGAAAAATTAAAAAGTGTGTTAACTTTACTTTTATGCTTCTTAAATCACGTGCCCTACTTGCTCCTTCTCTTAATTAACTTAATTGTTGTCCCAAACTAGAAGAGAACTCTACCCAAAGAGATGCACAAAGAGGGAGGAAGAAGAAGAAGAGAAGCTTGGTGAAAAGTTAAGAAAACTAAGAAATTTCATGGTTCTTCCTTTACAAACCTTGTTCTCCTCCTTCCCCTCTTTCTTTCTATGGTTTTCATGACTCATATGGGGCTATTTTGGGTCTAGTCCAGATAAGAGAGCTTAAAATTTCAAGAAAAAGCTTAAAGCAATAGAAAAGGCTCTTGAAAAGGTTTTGAAACAAGATAAATCCTTTAACCTTTTATGCTTCTTTTCTTGCTCTTCCTCCATGTGATTTTTGTCCAACTTAGAGCCCATCTAAGGGGAGTTGAATTTTGACTATATCAAGGAAAGAACAAGTGCTTTAGAGTATGGGAATTTAGAATATGTAAGTGGAATCAAAAAGAGAAACAAGAAATTCAAGTGGCACAACTTGGGATTTTGAAACAAATGATGAAATATGACATTTCCTAGAGGCATTCTAGCTTATATAAGACATGGTATGAGTCCCTTAGACCCCTAAGAAGCTTTACATGAGTCTTTCCCTTCAAGAAAATAAAGCCAACTCTATGGGTGCTATATGCTTGCATACCCTCGACCTAGACTGCTTCTTGTACCTAGGAAATGTTTTAAATTGTTCTAAGGCTAGAATGGGGCTAGATATGATAGATAAACATCAAAAGAAGCTTTGGAATAAATTTAGAAAGCATAGATTGTGAGATAGAGGCGTAGGCTTTATAATGAGACATAAAGAAGCAACTTATAGTTAGGCTCCTTAAAATGAATTTGTAATAACTCTAAGAAGTCTAAATGGAGTCAAGAGACTTAGATTGAAGGAGAAAATGGAGCCAAGATCTTGAATTCCACTAGTTGCTTCATTGTGTCTTGTATAGAAGTATAATGGAGCCATATGAGAAAGTAGCTTTGCATAGAGCTTGCATAAGGCTAAAGCTTGTTCCCATGAGTAATTCATATCTCATTTGATGTGTCTAGGCCAAGAGGATCAAGTTCCATCCAATTCTATGAGTTTGGCCAATAGGGCAAGATAAGTTTAAGGGAAAAGTGTGTAACATTGACTCCAAGATAGCTCTCTAACTTTCTCTCATACATTGCTTATATGTTTTCTTGTCTTTGAGTGCTTGTGAGTATGTTTGAATTATGAAATATGTTTCTAGCTAATGCTCGCTTGCTATGGTACCATTATGCATTTTGAAACGAAT
The DNA here is from genome assembly GCA_026724425.1 of Erythrophleum ivorense. Lineage (NCBI taxonomy): Eukaryota > Viridiplantae > Streptophyta > Magnoliopsida > Fabales > Fabaceae > Erythrophleum > Erythrophleum ivorense. The sequence continues at coordinate 39,742,146 of JAIUCV010000008.1, read as the reverse complement.
TTATGAATGTATTTTAGCTTGAATGAGTGTAATGATGCCAAAAGTCTCTTAGCCAGGGTGAGGATAAGCCAAAAGTTTCAAGAAGAGTGAGGCTAAGTCAAAAGCCCCTTGAAAATGGGTGAGGTAAATCCAAAAGTCCTAGGAAAAATGGGTGAGGCTAGACCAATACTCTTGAGAGCCTATGTATGATATGTATGAGTTTCTATAACAAGGAAAATGCTTTATGTATGCTCACTAGTAGCTTGAAAGCCTTGCATGCATTCTTTGACATGTATATGCATCCATTATGTATGTTTGAAAGGGTGAGGAGCTATTGAGATTCTTTGAATCTCACTCTTCCCCTCCATATGCCTAATTATGTCTAGGTGAGCCAAGTGGACCAAAGAATGAAGGCTAAACCACTTGAAGAGCAATACTTTGACAAAGGAGTAGAGAAATGGATATTATAATAACATATTAATGTCAAAAATTGTATCCATATGATGTATATATATTGTAGACCTTTGAGCAAGTCCAAATGTCTATATATATGATGTATGAACTCATGTTGGCATTAAATGCATGTAAATGTGAGATTTTGCCACCAAGGAGCCCTTATGTGATATGATAGCACGTGGCATAATGAGAATTAGTTCCATGATGATTTGAACCATTTGGCATGCATCCCTAGGCTGTGTTTGTGCCCATGGGATGTGCTCAAGTGGCTACAAAATGAGAAAAGGGCCATTTGGTGCATTATGAACCCACTTGGAATCTTAAAAGTGACCAAAATTTGAGCTAAATCATAAACTGACCAAATGGATGAATTTTCCCATAAAATTTGGCATGAATATATGTCTCATCTAGAGCTTTTTACAAAGTTAAAAAAGCACCCAATTTGGAGCTCTAGAGAATTTATTATAATTTTTCAAAGAAAATTCTATTGAAATGGTAATAACACTGTTTATATGGTTAATTTATGTTTTTGTGTTACACATGGATCAAATGATATCCAATGCTCATAAAATTTTATAGACATAAATAAGATATCATAAGATTTCTGTGGCCATTGAGATCACCTCATTTGGCTCTGCAGAGAGAGAACCAAATTTTTGAAGTTGTATGATAGTACTAGTAATGTAGCTCAACCTTTAGTACTTTTTCATTTTTTTCTATAGGTTAAAGGCCACTGCATTAGTCTAGAATTATTTTTTACTCAGTTAATATCTAAAGCTTTCTAGAAAGTTATCATATATATGATTTTAATTTTTCTAGAATTAGTTATGAATTTTCAAAGTTTATATCAGAAAACTGAAACAATGAACCCGAGAGCAAACTTTAATTTTCTGGTGCATGGCTTCCAAACCCATGATACATGAGTTAAATGATGATGTTTATAACTTGAATAGATATGTTATGGATAAGAAATGATATTGATGAGTTCATATGGTCCATGGAGCATAAGATAAATTTTAAGTCTTACATAACACAACTAAATGATATTAAATATGCTATTTTCTTTAGGAATGTATGAAACTAAGCAAGTAAAACCTTGACAATGTATTGGAAAGGCTAAAGAGACTAGGTATTACATACTCCATCTTAAGCTTCGTTGAGACCTGCACATTATAAATCTTCAATGGAGTTTTACCCTTTTCTTGAGTAATTTGATAGATGTAAGATATCTAGGACTCTTTTCTAATTTAATCGGCTTTAGATTTCTCAGAACATCTTCCTAGGTTTCTATATCTTCCATGGTGCATTTGAAACTTTAGGTTGTAACACCCCAAAATTAATTATGGTATTAGATTAATTAAGAATAATTAATATGGAATAATCGAGTAAGTTAAGTAAATGAAAATTTTGGAAAGATAAATTATTAATATGGGTTTGAGATTTAATTGGGAGAGAAATTTCATCTAGGCCTAAATTAATGTAGGAGAGAATGATAAGAGACTAATAGAGGCCTAATAGGCTAGGTGCAGACCCAATCTAATTTCATGTGATAGAGGCTCAAGATCCACCTTGTATAGGCTCTTATAATTGGCCCAATAACCCTTGTGCAGACCCAAAACCTTTGGGCTCTTAAAACTTGTTCTGGCCCAATAGAATTTCTGTAGCCATATGCATAAGAGCTAGCCCAACAAAGCTAAAATCTGAAGCATAAATGGAGTTGGACCTTGGAGCAACTCATGACCCACATTTGACCCAACTAAAACCCAACATAAACCCTAAAAACTAACCTAGCCACCCCTATTCTGCAGAACACACAAAACACAAAAATAAATTCGGAGCTTGGAAGGGAGGCTAGGGTTTGGGGCAAGAATTCCATCATTTCTCTCCTCTAAGCTCAAAATTAGCCAAGGTACTTGTTATATATCTTAATCCTCTTCTCTTCCTCTTCAATTTGGCCTGATTAGTTTTGAAATATGGTTGTTTGGTATTTTCTTAAAGGAAATTCGTAGGTTGAGGCTAGAGCTGACATTAGGTAAGTGTAAACTATCCATTCTAGTGTATTTTCTGTTGGTTTAAGACCCCTATAGTTGATGTATAGTATGGGTGTTAATTATGTACGAATTTGCTTAGAAATTTAGGTGATATATTGAAGTTTCTGGTAGAGGACATACTCAATCCGAATTTGGGGATTTGTGGTGGCTGGGTAAGTGTTCTTTAGGTAGTTATTAGCATTTAAATTCTTTGGGTACTTATTGCTACTATAAATGATGAATTAAAGTAGTAATTCTCTGATGCTATGGTTATAGGGAGATTTTTGTACCATTGGTGGCTGTTACAAATTATCTACAAGTGAGGTAACTAAGTTCATATTAATTCCATGCATATATCTATTTTAATTTCATATTTACTGTACATGAATGATTTGAAATATTGAATGAATTGGTTAGCTATCTATTGTATTGTGTTGGACCTTGTGAGTCCATGGTGGAGCTGTGGTGTGGCTGCCACCCGTGCATGTGCTTCGATTGGGCACCGAGTTATGATCAAACCTCAGACGCACTGAGCCCTGGTTGTGCTCAATAGGGAGTAGGTGCTGTGGACAGGCCTCTCCCGGTGTTAATGGCCTTTAACATATGAAAATATGATTGCTAGTATAAGATAGTAATCATGATAGCCTAATTGTTTCATTTACTGATATGACTGGTATGTTTTCTGATGTTTAAATGAAACCATGCATATATGTTGATTAAACTGGAATATATGATGGAATTTGCATTGGTTACCGAGATTCACATCTCACCCCATTTTATGAGATTAATATTTTAGGGGAAGGTCCTTCGGGTAAGGATAAGGGGAAGCAAGTGGATGAAAATCTATGAGCTCTAGCCATGTATGAAGGAAGCTACACTTGGGCTAATCTGAGTAGAGAAGATGCGATTTTGTTATTAGTTTACATGGCATCATCATGTAATCATGTTGCCAAGTGTAGGCGTTTATATTTTGCTTGGTTGAAATGTAACCATTAAGGAGTTAAGTCTCATTATAGTTGGATATTGATGTATGAACTTATAGTATCTGATATATAGCTTTGTTGAATTTGTGATATGGTTTACTATTTAGGAATTGTAATCATGTGATGCATTAGATGTTGGTATAAACTATTGATGTGTGAAATCTCTAACGGAATGTATATCGAATGTTAATTGATGATAGCTCATAAATTCTAGTTGTTATTACTCTATGGATTTGCTAATATGGGAAGGTAGGAGGAATGGAAATTAACATTCAAGTTTTAAATTGGTAATGGTAGAATAGTTGGGTCAATAGGGTAGATAAATACCATTAGAGTCATATAAAATGAGAGAAAGTAGTTCTAGAGTGTTCCTAAGATGGGAATTGGAGTGTAGGGGACAAAATTTGGGAGAGGTAGTTACAGAAGGGAGTTATGCCGTGGCTAAGAAGGCTTCACCATGGCCAAATGAGTGATAGAAGCGAGGGGCACTACAGCATAAGTAATCTCGCTGCTGTGCAAGCGAGTAAAATTTTCTTGGAGAGTAACAGTGGCGAGAAATGCCGCGGCATGAGGAATCTCATCGTGGTGCAGAGTGAAAAAAATTGCCTAGGAGGATAACAGAATGAAACCTTGCTGCAGCGCAACATGTACCGTTGTGGCGCTAGTCAAGGGAACAAAGTAAGGAGTGTACAGTAGCGAATCTCGCTGTGGCGCAAGGGTGTTCCATGGAGGCGAGGATCGTGGGATTTGAAACAGTAGCTCCAGGAGACATTTCCGCTGCAGCGCCATGTAGGCCGGTTGCGGCGATGGTCTAACTCGCTGCTGTCGTGAAAATTGCCCAATGATTCCAGTACCTAACTTAGCCGCGGTGCGAATGGTCTGGGTCGCGGTGTAAGACCCCAAACTCCTACCTTTAGCCTAGAAACCTAGTTTCTTCAATGGTAATGCTAGGAAATGATATAAGAATACTTGTGGAAGGTTTTTGTGTGTTGAAACTGATGAATGGATGAATCATAAACCCCTAATGGTAGTATGATTTCTTTTATGCATTTTTATTTTGTTTGTGGTTGTTTAGTGATGACCCTAATATCAAGGTTCAAATTTTCCTATATTTTCATAACGTAATAAACTGTAACGACTCCAAACCTTGATCATTAATTATTAATTGCATATTTAACTATAATTACCATGCTTAGAAGGTAGGGTTGTCACATAGGTGGCATAATTTGCTTCTTATAACTTTCTTTGCAATTTTTTTTGCATAATCATGCTTTCCTATCTTTTAAACCCTTGTTTCAATCGAATTTTAATCAAACTTAAGCCTTCTACTCCTTCTCACACTTTAGGCCAAAACATGGGGAGTCATTGGACTAAAAGAAAAGTAAATTTTCTAGCTTAATATATACCTCATTTGAAAGCTCTCTCTTTATAGTTTTTTTAGGGTAAAATTGGCTCCCTCAAATCACCTCTTTTCCTCATGAGGTCTGCCACAAAGTTCACCTTTTCAAGAAACTAAGACTACCATTAGAAAGAGCATGAAGAGAGGAAGAGGTTTCATAGTTTGCATGAATTAGAGTTTTCTAGCTTATGTTATGAATTTTTGAAGTTGTGATAGAATTATGGAACCATGATGGAATGATGAAATTTTACTAGTTTGTTAATGCATGACTTAAGTCTGAAATTCTTGTTTCTTTTTGTGATGTTTTTGGTTCAGAAAATGTATTAAAGATGAATTTTGAGATTTGTAAGTATAAATGATGCATTTGAGCAAAAATGAAATACTTTGGCTTTTAATATTGGTATTTTCCACTACTAAAATTGTTAATTATATGAGAATTGATGGACCTATTAGAAGAAGTCAAACTTGGCAAATCAAACAAGGCAAGGCTGACCTTTATTTGCACTTTATCAAGAGCAGAAGAAAAGGTTAGCAAACTTATTAAAGAAAGTTTAGGTATTGTTTTACCTAGGATTATGACAAAATGCTAGGCGTATCTTGAGACCTAGTCAAGCACCAATTACTATTATATTTAAAAATGTAGGATGCATCCAATAGCTAAGAAAGATGGCTTTGGAGTTTATGCCTAAATTTAAGGAAAAAATTCAATAGTTATTAGAAGTTGGATTCATCTAAATAATTAGATACACCAAGTGTTTGTCCAATATAGTTCCTATTGTCAAGAAGAGTGAGAAGATCTAGATTTGCATCGATTTTGGGGACCTTAATAATGCCACTCTAAAGGATGAACATGTAATGCCTATAATTGACATGTTGGTAGATGCCGCAGCTTTAAGCCAAATCATATCATCCATGGATAGCTATTTAGGACACAATAAGATCTACATAGCTGAAAAGGACATGAACAAGACAACTTTCAGATGTCTTAAAGTGTAATATTCAGTTCTCTAAAAATGAAAGAAAATGTGAGAAACGTAACGTACAGTTCTTTCGTAAATGGATGAAATTCATCAGATACAAAAGAAAGTCTCCCAGATAGAGTGATTTGTGTAACACCATATTTACTAAGTTCATCTTACCTCATTTCTAAGTTCCATTCCTTGGATCATTCAAGTTTGCCAAGGAAAATCATTAAAAATATGCATTAAATTATGTTACATCACGAATTAAATTTTCATTCAATGTCCCATGGGTCATATGGACTCATCCATCTCATTCTCATATTTAAATACACAAATACAATGTAAAAACATCTCAAGAAGTGGCCTAGAACTCGTGCAAATGGATGGTATGCATGAAAATATAGTGTGCAGCCTTGGTACCCAATTTAGATTCTATGCTTGAACTTTGAAAAATCATAATTAATTCTAGAAAAATTGAAATCAAGCACACTATACCATTCTGAAAATTTATAGATGTATAATTTATGTTAAAAATAATTCCAGACCACAAATGAGATGTCTAGCTATCGGAAATTGATGGAACAGTAGCAGAGGTTGTCTGTCGCTACTAGTACTATCTTTAGTTTCAAAAATTCGTATCTCCATGCTCAGATGTCCAATTTGGGTGATCTTGGTGGCCATGAAAATATTATTATTTCTAGTCTATGCTTGTAAACGTTTATGAGCATTGGACATCATTTGGCCCTCGAATGACACAACCCAAGTTACTGACCATATGAATAGTATTTGTATCAGTTCAGCAAAAAAGCTAATTTTGAAAAATCATAATTAATTCTATAGAGTTTCAAATAATCTAGTCTTTAGCTTCCCAAAAATATCTAAATGAGATTTATATGCATACAAAATTTCATGGGGGAAATTCGTTCATTTGGTCAGATCTTGACATTGGGTTGTAAAATGGCTCATTTTGTGTCATGTAAAGATCACAAATGGTCCAAAATTGTTTCTAAGACAACCATGGCTACTTGAGCATGTGGGAAAGTACCAAAATGGTCTACTAAACTTGTCTTAAAGGTGCACAAACCCAAATTTCTCAAACTCACTCATCCACCCCAAGTTATACACAAGAATGCATATATCAAGTCTTGCCATTTCATACCCAAATCATGTTATACCATACATATTGCACCAAATCTCATTCATACATAATATATTTACATATTTACATGTGCTCATAAGGTCATATAACATATACAATTAGGAGATACATCATATGCCACTCATATGGCTATAAATTGGCATTTTCACACACTTGGTTGTCAATCATCATTCTCTAGGCTTGGTGGCTTCCATTCCTTGGCTCACTTGATCCACCTAGACATGTTAGACATGTGGAGAGGAAAGGATGAGATTCTAGGAATCCCAATAGCTCTTCTCCCTTTCAATTACACATAAAGAATGCAAATCTACATCTAAAAGTGTGTATGACTATCATGGAACATGGGAGCATTCAAGAAGCATTCTTGGCATTTTAAAAAGTTATACATAGCATGTATAGGCTTGCCAAGTAAGTGGATTAGCCTCACCCATTCTCTTGAAGGATTTTGGACTTGTCTCACCCCTTTTCTCAAAGGCCTTGAACTAAGCCTTGCTCTTGGGAGACTCTAAGCTTTGTCTCAACCATTCTTAAGGGTTCTTGGCTCATCCTCACCATGGCTAGAGGGTTCGTGGCTTCACCACACTCAAGCAAACCAAAGTAAAGTAACAAGACATCATTTGAATGTATAAAACAACATCATGGTACTATGGCATATAAAATCATGCTAGAACACATTTTCATGGCTTAACACATACATACACACATTTAAAGACAAGATAACATTCATCCATGCATAAGAGAAAGGAGAGAGAGCTACTTTTATTACAAATGCAAACTTTTCCTCTTGAATTGGACTTCTCTTACTTGGCCACACACACATAATAAGGTGGAGCTTATTCCTCTTGGCTTAGACACATCATATGGAAGCCAATTACACTTTTGAACCAATTTCTAGAGCTACAAATTTATTAGAAAAGCTAGGCAGTTCATATGGCTCCTTTATGGTTCCATAATGGACTTAATGAAGTAACCTTAAGAAAACATCATCTTGGATCCATTCTCTCTATCCATTTATGATTCTTGACTCCATTTAAACCTCTTGGAGTCATCACACAATCAAATCAAAGAGCTTAGTTAGGTATTGCTTCTTTAAGCCATAATATGGAACCTATAATACCATCTCACTATCTATGGATTCTAAAATTTTTCTAAGGCTTCTTCTCATTCTCTTCCATCATATATGACTCAAAAATAAGCTTAGAACAAATTAAAACTACCCTTAGGTGCTCCAATCTCTCTAGGCCATGGCTATGGAGCATGTGAGCACCAAGTGAGTTTGCTTTGTTTTCTTGATGGAAGATGCATATGAGGAGCCTTCTAGGGATCTCAAGAGCTCATCCAAACACTTACTTAAGCCTAGAAATTGTTGTATCAAATCAGATTTTTAGTGGAACATTTGAAACCTAACTTTGCTATCTTAAAATCTAATGGCTATCTGATTGTTCTCTTTGTATATTCTTGTTCTCCTCCCTCATTTTCTTAAGATTCACCCTTGGTTTAGCTAAAAATCCAACCCTCTTGGCTGGTCTTACAAAGGAGAAAATGAAGAGAAGAAGAGCAAGGAAGATTAAGTTGGAAAATGGCAAAATACCTTAGTTTTCTTGGCTTTTCTTGCTTGTTTCTCACTTTGCTTGCCCTCCTCTCCTTAAATCTGAATTTTCCACCATTGTTTTGTCTCCATACAGACCCAAAAACTTCAACAAAACCATAGAAAGAAAGAGGGTAAAGAGGAGAAAGAGATTGGTGAAGGAGAACGCATGAAAAACTATGAAATTCTTACACTTTTTGCTAGGTTTCTCTCTTCCTTCTTCACTCCATCTTGTGCACCATTCTCCTCTACCTTTGGTTCTGTTTTAGCCCAGAAAATTCATTCATAAGGAGTGGGGAAGAAGTGGGGACGTTTTTATAAGCCTAGAGGTTCATTTAAGTAATTTTTAAAATTTGCAAGTTAGTCCCTCTTCTTAGTTTTGTCCATTTGGGCTCATTTCAACTTCTTTTTGAGAACCATCTTTTCCATCTAAAAATTTGGGTCCTCTAATTCCTAAAGTGGCTTTGGGTTTACTCAAATTGGATTTAAAACTATTTTTAACTGTTTGGTCAAAGTTTAGGTCAACAACGGTTGAAATTGCTCACCAGAGGGGTTTAAACTGTTTTGGGAGTTTTCATGGTTTTTAGGGCCTTTAAAAACCCTAGAAAGCTCAAATTTCTCATTTAAAAATCCTTCTTATGATTTTTCTAAAAATTGCTTGAAATTACAAAAATGCCATTATGTTTTGTTGCATTTTCGTTAAAATCCATTTGGCTATTCTGGCTATGATTTTAGGGCACCTCTAGCCTTGACTCATCATTATTTGAGGTCTAAAATGTTATTCTAATTTTATTAGATCTCAAATCACTCTATCTAGAGGACTTTCCTTTGTATTTAGTGAATTTTGTGCATTTACAGAGAAATCATACATTACGTTTCTCATATTTTTTCTCATTTTCAAAGAACCAGATATTACAATTTGAGATTTAATAAAATTAGAATAATATTTTAGCTAGAGGTACCCTGAAACCGAAACCAGAATAGCCAAATAGATTTTAACGAAAATGCAATGAAACGTAATGATATTTTTGTAATTTCAAGTAATTTTTAGAAAACTCATAGAAGGAATTTTTAAATGAGAAATTTGAGCTTTTTGAGGTTCTCAAAGGCTCTGAAAATCATGGGAATCCCCGGAACAGTTTAAACTCCTCTAGTGAGCAATTTCAGTTGTCGATTGATCGAATGCTTCGAAATGATTTTAAATCCAATTTGGATAAAACCAAAGCCATTTTATGAACTAGAGGACCCAAGTTTTATGATGGAATAGATGGTTCTAAAAAATGAGTAGAAATGAGCCCAAATGGACAAAACTAATATGAGGGACTAAATTGTAAATTTTAAAAGTTGCTCAAATGAACCCTTAGGCTTATAAAAACGTCCCCACTGCTGCCCTACTCCTTATGAATGAATTTTTTAGGCTAAAATAGAACTAAGGGAAGAGGAGAATGGCACACAAGATGGAGGGAGGAAGGAAGAGAGAAACCTAGCAAAAAGTGTAAGAATTTCATAGTTTTTCATGCTTTCTCCTTCACCAATCTCTTTCCCCTCTTTTCCCTCTTTCTTTCTATGGTTTTGTTGAAGTTTTTGGGTTTGTATGGAGGGAAAAACAAAGGTGAAAAATTCAGATTTGAGGAGAGGAGGCCAATAAAAGTGAGAAATAAGCAAGAAAAGCCAAAAAGATATAGGTATTTTGCCACTTTCCAACTTAATCTTCCTTGCTCTTCTTCTCTCCATTTCACCCTTTGTGAGACTAGCCAAGAGGGGTTGGATTTCTAGCTAAACTAAGGGTTAATCTTAGGAAAATGAGGGAGGAGAACAAGAATATACAAAGGAAACAATTAAATAGCCATTAGATTTCAAGATAGCAAAGTTAGGGTTTCAAGTATTCCACCAAAAATCTGATTTGATACAATAATTCCTAGGCTTAAATGAGTATTTGGATGAGCTCTTGAGATCCCTAGAAAGCTCCTCATATGCATCTTCCATCAAGAAAACAAGGCAAACTCACTTGGTGCTCACATGCTCTAGAGCCACAGCCTAGAGAGGTTGGAGCACCTAAGGGTAGTTTTAATTTGTTCCAAATTTATTTTTGAGTCATACATGATGGAAGAGGATGAGAGAAAGCCTTAGAAAAATTTTAGAATCCATAGATAGTGAGATGGTATCTTAGGTTCCATATTATGGCTTAAAGAAGTAATACCTAGCTAGGCTCCTTAATTTGATTGTGTGATGACTTCAAGAGGCTTAAAAGGAGTCAACAATCATAAATGAATAAAGAGAATAGAGCAAAGATCATGTTTCTATAGGGTTGTTTCATTAAGTGTATTATGGAACCATAAAAGAACCATATGAACTACCTAGTTTTGCTAATAAATATGTGGCTTTGGAAATTGGTTCAAGAGTAATTGGTTTCTATATGATGTGTCTAGGCTAAGAGAAATAATCTCCACCTTCTTGCGTGTATGGGGCCGAGGAAGAGCAACCAAAATCAAGAGAAAAAGTTTGCAATTGTAACAAAGGTAGCTCTCTCTTCTTTCTTTCATACATGAGTGGATGTTATCTTGTCTTTGAATGTGTGTATATATGTTTCAAGCCATGAGAAAATGTTTTAGCATATATCTAAATGTCATGGTACCATGATGTTACATTATGTTTTTAAATGATGTTTTGTGACTTTGCTTTAGTTTGCTCTAGTATGGTAAAGTTAAGAACCCTTTAGCCATGGTGAGGATGAGCCAATAACCCTTAAGAATGATTGAGATAAAGCTAAGAGTCTCCCAAGAGCAATGCCTAGTTTAAAGTCTTAAAGAAAAAGGATGAGGTAAGTCCAAAATCCTTGAAGAGAATGGGTAAGGACAAACCACTTGCTTGGCAAGCCTATGTATGTTTAGTGTGATTCTTTGAATGCTAAGAATGCTTCTTGAATGATCACATACCTCATGATAGTCATGCATGGATTTCTAGACTTGGTTTTGCATTCTTTATGTGTGATTGAAAGTGAAAAGAGCTTTTAGGATTCTTAGAATCTTATTCTTTCCTCCCCATATATCTAACATATCTAGATGGACCAAATGAGTAAGGGAATGGAAGCCATCAAGCCTAGAAGAAGAAGATTAATAACCAAGTGTGTAAAAATGACAATTTGTAGCCATTGAGTGGCACATGATGTAATCCTTTATTGTATATGTTGTATGACCTCATGAACATATGTAAATATGTAAATGTATGATGTATGAATGAGATTTAATGCCATATGTATGAAATAGTATGATTTGGACATTGGATGGCAAGACTTGGTATGTATGTCCTTGTATGTGGCATAGGGTGAGAATGTGAATTCTTAAATTTTGGGTTCATGCACCTTTGACAGAAGTTTCCTAGGTCATTTTGGTGCATTCGCACATGCTTAAGTGATTACATGAGCTTTGGAAGCAAAATTAGGCACTTTGGTGCTAGTAAAAACCATAAAAGTGACCAAACCAGAACCTTATGACACAAACTGAACAAATGGACAAATCTTCCTATGAAATTTAGCAGACATGTAGAGGTCATTGAGATCTTTCTATAAAACTAAAGTGTAAAAAAATTGGAGTTCTATAGAATTAATTATGAATTTTCAAAATTGAGATTTTTCTATTGTTCTGGTGCATGCACTATTCATATGGTTAGTTTTGTGTTCTATTGCATTCAAGGGCCAAATAATGTCCAATGCATGTGAAATTTTAAAAGAATAAACTAGAGGTTATAAGCTTTCTGTGGCCGCCAAGATCATCTCATTTGAAGGTCTAAGCAGCAAGTTATGAATTTTTAAAGCTTAGTGTCAATACCAGTAGTGCCACTTGACCTCCTATACTATTCAATCATAATTTAGTTCCTAAATGAACTTGGAATGGTCTAAAGATATTTTTTCCTTAGAGTTAACACCTGTACCTTCTTAGAATGACCAAATTTCCATCATTTGGATTTTTTTAGAATTAGTTATGAATTTCTAAAGTTTATGATAGTAACCTATGATAGTAGCTCAGATTGCTAAGACCTTAGGTATTTTTTGAATGTCAAACATTCAGAGCTTTCTAGAATGGTATAGATTGCTAGATTTCAATGTTTTTTTGTAATTAATTATTATTTTCCAAATTTAATGCATAAATCCTAGAATTCTAACCTGAGGTTGCACACTATATTTTCATGTGTACCTTCCACTTGCACGAGTTCTAGGCCACTTCTTACGTTTGTTATGAATTTTATTTATGTATTTAAATGTGAGAATGAAATGGATGAGTCCATATGGCCCACAAAATACTGAATAAAAAATTTATCCGTGACATAATGTAATTAAATAAATTATTTTTAATGGTTTTCCTTCTTCCTCTTGTGTTGTTTATGGAAGGAAGCCTATAATTTTTATGAGATGAGTTCTATAAATATGGTGTTACATAAAGCTATCAGTATCTTTGAATTAGTAGTTATACCCTTTAGATTGAAGATGCAAGAGCTACTTATTAATATGACATGAATGCCATTTTCCACAATTTCATTGACAAATCTATAGAGGTGTATATTGATGACATGTTGTTTAAATCTCAAGAGTTTGACTCACTTTCTAAATCTCAAAGGCAATGTTTAAGTGTATGCAAAAGAAAATCTAAAGATGTACCTAAAAAGGTGTTCTTTTAGCATAGTTGCTAGAAATTTTCTTGGACTTTTGGTACATAAGAAGGGAATACAATTTGATGTTAAAAAAGGTAAGGCCATTTTGGAAACCAAGCCACTAGCAAACAAGAAAGAGCTATAAAGATTGAATGGCAAAATAAATTTCTCACAAAGATTCATTACTAATTTAGTTGGTAAGTTAAAACTAATCATTACTTTACTAAAATTAAAGGATAAGGAGGAATCTCATTGAAGAGTCGAGCAAGAAGCTACATTCAATTAAATAAAGTAATACTTGTCAAAGTCCTCAGTGCTTATTCCTCCAATGATAGAAAGATTTTTAAAGTTATAAATTTCTACTATGGAAGAATCTATTGGTGCACTACTAGCTCAAGATGGCTTGGAAAAAGTAATATGCTACCTTAGCAAAGTGTTAACAAGATATGAAGACAAGAGATACACCAATTGAGAAGTTTTGTTTGTCTTATATCATTTTTAGACCAAATTAGAGTCCTATATTCAATTGAGGTAGGTACAGTTGTTTGTAAAGTTAATTTGCTTGAATATTTGTTATCATAACCAATATTGTGGAGGAAGTTGACTAAATGGACTATTAAGCTAAATGTCGATGCTTTACAACACATGCCTTGAAGGGCTACCAATGGACAAGTTCTTACTAAATTCCTAGGCAAGCATCTTTGTTTGGATGGAGCCAACCATGTGTTAGATGCTCTCAAGTTCGTAGGACTACAATATTGGTAGATATTCTTTGATGGATTTTATACCCAAGATAAAGTTGAAGTGGGAATATGATAAGTATCAATTATGCTTATATTTATGTATATATTTTGGAGACTTGTCATGGGTTTTTAGCTAGTTTTCTAAAGTTTAGTATATTTCAAGTATTTTATGTAAATTTTCAATAAATTAGGTTTTTATTTAATTTTATTAATTAAAATAAGTATAATGGGGCTGTGTTTCTTAGTGCAAGAATGAAGATGAGAGCTAATTAATAAAAGCCGAACCAAAAAGTCAAAGGGTTAACCAGAGCATGAATTAATAAGTTTCCACAGTTGCAAAAGACACTATTTGACTAGTTGCAATATGCAAAGGTTTTAGAAACCCTATCATGGGGTTTGCACAATTGTGAATGGTACATTTTGCACAGTTGCAATGTGAAAGCCTTTGAAACCTTAGGATTGGTGTTTGCACATCTACGAAAGGTACACTTTACGCAATTACAGTACGTGTCAAGCATAGAAATGACTTAGGTTTCAACCTTAAAGCTTGCTTATGCTTATTAATAGAGTACCCAAGTGTTTCTAAAATGTTGATCTAATGTATTAGACCACTGTTGGTGATTAAGGACTACTAGGACTGACAAAGGTTAAAGATTTATAGTCTCTTATAGTTAGTTACTTAGGATTCTAGTTCTAAGTAATGTCTATTACTCTCTCCAGTATTTATTTTATATTTGTCTTTTTTAATTTGTTATATTAATTGAAGTTTAGATAATTTATACTAAGTTGTAATGACTATATTGTTGTCATGATATACTGCTATTTTTTTTATTATTAATGGATTATGCATTTATATTTAATGCTTTTATTGATATTGTTCATGATCTATATTAATGGTTATTATCCTATTTGATCCACTTAGGAATGGTTAAATAATGAAGTTAATGTTAGTAATATAGAGATAGTTCTATAATTGAGTTCTTATATGATTTTTTACAATATCTTGGCTAATGACATAATATTAGATGATCAATGCATACCATTCTTTGTTTATGAAGAGTATAGCTTAGGATAATTGTAATTGAATTCATTTGTTGAATAGTTTAATTAATTGTTATTAATCATGAATTCATAATTCATTAATGCATCATATTAAATAATCTAGTCTAGGTGATATCTATACTTAGCCACATAGGTTAGATTGGAAGTAAGGTAGTTTAGGTAGGTCTGATATATTGGCTATCTAATAATTTAGGAGTTCGTGTGTGGTAATGCAATTGAACTTAGGTAGATAAGTCTTTAGCTCCTTAAGGTAGGTTATGTAATGTCTGGTTTCTGTAAAAATGATGGAAATGAATCAGTTATAAAAGGAAATCCCCTAAATAGAAAGACTTGAGGCCAAATAAAATTAGAATAATAATCTAGACCTCAAATAATGAGAATACAAGGCTCAAGGTGCCTTGAAAATAGAGTTAGAATATCTAAACAAAAATCTACAAAAAAATAGTGACCTTTTTATAATTTCAAGCACTTTTTAAAAAACTTATAGGATGGATTTTTAAATGAAAAAAAATGAACTTTTTGGGGTTTTCAGGTATTCTAAAAACCATATGAACCCTCAAAATAGTTAAAACCCATGCGATTTACGTTTTAGAACATTGGTTGACTTGAACTTTAACTAGTTCGTTCAGGAAAGTTTTAAATCTAATTTGAGTAAAACCAAAGACATTTTATAAGTTAGAGGATCTAAATTTTATGATGGAAAAGACAATTCTCAAAAAAGATTTGAAATGAGCCTTAAAGGAAAGAACTAAGAAAAGAGGACAAAATTATAATTTTGAAAAAACTTTAAATGAACCCCTTGCTATATATCGGTCACGACCTCCTTCTCCTTTCAATTTAACTAACCTAAGTTCTACCTAAAACTAGGGGAGAGACCAGCAAGAAAGGGCATACAAGAAGGAGCCAAGGAGGAGGGAAAAAGCTTAGGAAAAAGGTAAGAAAATCATGAAATTTCATACTCTTTCCTTTAGCAAACTTGTTCTCCTCCTTCTTCTCTCTTTTCCTATGGTTTTAGTGTTTGATTTAAGATTGTTTTTGGACTTGTTCAAAGGGAGGAAGTTAGAATTTGAAGGAGAAGATTGTAGCAAGTGGAAGAGCTCTTGAAAAAGTCTTGAAACAAGGTATTTTCCATAACCTTTTATACTTCTCTTCCTTGCTCTTCCTTCATGGGAGTTTTGGCCAAATAGAGAACACATAGGAAGGAGTGAGTTCTGACCATGACCAAGCATGAAACCTAGGTTCTTGAGTGTGAGAAACAAGTATATGCAATTGAAATTGAAAAGAAGCATTATAATTCAAGATGCAAAACGTAAAGATTTAGTTACACTTTGGCAAATATGAATCTTCTTAGTAGTAATCTTAGTTGTCTAAGAGTATGTATGAGTTCCAAAGATACCTAACAAGTCTCACATATGCTAACTCCCTAAAGAAAATGAAGCAAACTCCATAGGTCTTCTTCAATATCTATGTCTCGGTCAAGACCATCATGAGCACCTAGGGAGAGTTTTAAATTTTTCTAAGGCTAGAAAGGGACTAGATATGATAGAGGAATATCAAAGGAAGCCTTGGAGTGAATTTAGAAAGCATGGTTTGTGAGATAGAAGTGTAAGCTTTATTTTAAGACATAAAGAAGCAACTTGTGTCTAGGCTCCTAGAATTGAAACTATGATAGCTCCAATGAGTCTAAATGGAGTCAAGAGACTTAGATTGAAGAAGAAAATGGAGCCAAGATCATGAATTTCAAGAGTTGCTTTATTGTGCCTTGTATGGAATCATAATTAAGTTATATGAGAAAGTGAGCTTCCAAGTTTGTATAAAGCTAGAGTTAGTTCCAATGATTGAAACATGTCTCATTTGATATATCTAGGCTAAGAGAATCAAGTGCCACCTAATTGCATGTGATTGGCTGAAAAGGGGAAGAAGAATTAGAGAGAAAAGCTTGTGATTTTGCTTCAAGGTAGCTTTGTGACGTCTGATTTTTGTAAAAATGATGGAAATGAACTGCTTATAAAAGGAAGCCCCCTAAATAGAAAGATTTGAGGTTAAATAAAATTAGGATAAAATTTTAAATAATAAAAAATGAGGATTTGAGGCTTAATATGCTCAAAAATTTGAGCCAAAAGAGCTAAGAAAATTTAAGAAAATAAGTTAGACCATTTTCATAATTTTTAAAAATTTTAGAAAACTTACAAGAGGGCAAAAAATTAATTTTTTTTGGATTCTTAGAGGTCTTAAAAATCATGGGAACTCCTAGAACAATTAAAACCCTTCTAGTGAGCGATATCTGTCGTCAATTGACTGAACGGTTCGGATTAGTTTTAAATCCAATTTGGATAAAACCAAAAACATTTTATAAGTTAGAGAGCTTAAGTTTTATGATGGAAAAGATTGTTTTAAAAAAGAAGTTGAAATAAGGTCAAATAGAGAAACTATGGTTTAGGGATTATAATGAAAAGTGGAAAAGTTGCAAAAAGTGACTTTTGGCTTCTTAAAGTACATCCCCTTCTGCCTTTTCTCTTCACCCACATTTTTGGACATCTAAAAATTGAAATGAGACCAACTATGGAGGACACACAAGAGAAGGAGCAAAAGAGGAAGGAAAAAGTACAAAAAAGGTAAGAAAATTTCTAGTTTCTCTTACTCATTCCTTCACCAAACTTGTTTTCCTCCTTCTCACCTTCATTCTTATGGTTTTAATGGTTGATTTGGCACTAGTTTGTGGTTGGTCTAGAGGAGAGAACTCAGAATTTGAAGGAGGAGCTCGTAGCAAGTGAAAGAGCTCATGGAAAAGGCTTGGAAGCAAGGTAACTTTCCTTGTTCTCCTTGCATCTCCTTATTTATTCCTCTTGGGTGATTTTCGTCCAGCCATGGACCCAGCCAAGGAGAGATGAATTCTGTCCAAATAAAGGTAGGAAGAAGGGTTATAGAGTGTGAGAATTAAGATTATGCAATTGAAAACAAAAAGGGAGCCTTAAAAATCAAGTTACACAACTTAGGGGTTTTGAGAGAAATGTTGAAATCATTTTTCCTAGGGGCAATTAGATATGTAAGACTTGGTATGAGTCCTTTAGACCTCTAGGATGTTGCATATGAGCCATTCCCTTCAAGACAATAAAGCAAGCTCCATGAGTCCAAAATCGATGTATAATCTCAACCAAGAGAGGTCTAGCCACCTAGGGAGTGTTTTAAATTATTCTAAAGCTAGAAAGAGACTAGACATGATAGGAGAATATCAAAGGAAGTCTTGGAAAAAATTTAGAAGCCTTGGTTTGTGAGATGGAGGTATAGGCTTTATAATGAGACATAAAGAAGCAACTTATTACTAGGTTCCTTAAAATGAAATTGTGATAACTCCAAGGAGTTTAAATGGAGTCAAGAGACTTAGATTGAAGGAGAAAAAAGATCCAAGATCATGAATTCCTATAGTTGCTTTATTGTGTCTTGTACGGATCTATAATTGAGTTTTAGAACAAAGTGAGCTTCCATAGTGTGTGTATAAATGCTAAAGCTTGCTCCTATGAGTGATTCATATCTCATTTAATGTGTCTAGGCCAAGAGAATCAAGTGCCAATTAATTCCATAAGCTTGGCCAAAAAAGGGAAGATAAGTTCAAGGAAAAATGTGTGACATTTGCTCCAAGGTAGCTCTCTAACCTTTCTCTCATGCATTGTTTAGATGTGTTCTTATCTTTGAATACTTATGTATATGTTTAAGCTATAAGATATGTTTCTAGCTATTACTTACTTGCTATGGTACCATTATGCATTTTGAAATGACTTTATGAATGTGTTTTGCTTAAATGGGTATGGTGATGCCAAAAGCCCTCTAGTAAGGGTAAGGATGAGCCAAAAGTCTTTAGGATTAGGTGAGACAAAGCCAAAAGTCTCAAGAAGAGTGAGACTTAGTCAAAAGTCCTTTGAAAATAGGTGAGGCAAATCCATAAGTCCCAAAGAAAGTGGGTGAGGCTAGACCAATGCTCTTGAAAGCCTATGTATGATGTATATAAGTTTCTTGAATATGGAAAATGCCTTATGTATGTTCACTAGTAGCTTAAAGGCCATATATACATTCTTTGACATATTTTAGCATCTATTATGTATGTTTGGAATGGTAAAGAGCTATTGGGATTCTTGAAATCTCACTCTTCTCCCATAAATGTCTAACCATGTCTAGGTGAGCCAAGTGGTCTAAGAAATGGAGGCCAACAACTTTGAAGACCAAGATTTTGGCAAATGAGTAGTTAATGAGCTATTTTGATGACATATTAATGTCAAGATATGTAAATATATGATGTAAACCCTTGAGGATATTTAAATACATGTAATGATGGTGTATGTATTGATTTTGGAACCATATGAATGAGTATGCATGTTTTTACCACCAAGGAGTCTTTATGTGTCTTAACATGTTTGTTTGTAATTGCAAGTGGCATAGTGAGAGTTAGCTTCATGATGTTTTAAACCATTTGAAATGATTTCTTAGGCTATAAATGTGCTTTTGGGCATGTTCAAGTGGCTATGGAATGGCAAGAAGATGTTTTGGTACCTTTAGAACCCATTTTAGACTTCAAAAGTGGCCAGTTTATGAGTTGAACACTAAAATGACCAAATGGATGAATTTCTCTATGAAATCTGGCATGAATATAGGTCTCATCTAAAGCTTTTCATAGAGCTAAAGAGCACTCAATTTGGAACTTTAGAGAATTTATTATGATTTTTCAAACTTGAAAACATTTTACAGAAATGGTATCAGTATTATTCATATGATCAGTTTTTTTCCTCTATGTTATCCAAGGGACAAATGATATCCAATGCTCATGTTTATAGGACTAAACTAGACATGACAAGCTTTCTGTAGCACTTAAAAGAACCTTAATTAGAGGTTTGTAGAGGGAGAACCAAATTTTTAAAGTTAGAGGATAGTACTAGTATTATAAATAGATCTTTGGTATTGTGCTATTATTTTTTGGGGTCTAATTGATATTTTCATAATCTAGAATTATTTTTATCATTAGTAGACATCCACAGCTTTCCAGAATAATATAGTTTGTTTGATTTTGATTTTTTTAGAATTAGTTATGAACTTTTAAAATTTATATCAGAAAACTGTTTCAGTGAACTCGATAGCAATTCTGGTTTTCCTCTAAGTGTGGTGCCAAATATGAGATTCTTGAGATGTTTTGTAATGTTTCTAACTTGTATGGATATGATATGGATAGAAAATGATATTGATGAGCTCATATGGTCTAAAAGCATAAATGGAATTAATTGCACCCTCCATTACACAATTTTTCCTTATATTAAATGTGACTTTTCCATGTAATTGTTGTAAACTAAGTTTCCCAAGATGATGAAAAGGCTAAAAGGTTAAGGTATTACAAGCTTTCTAACATTTCTCTTATGCATTGCTTAGATGTTTATTTATCTTTGAGTGCTTGCATGTATGTTTAAACTATGAGAAATGTTCTTAGCTATTGCTTACATGTTATGGTATCATCATATTTATTGAAAAGTGTTTATGATTGCAAGCTGGTTTGAATGGGTATAGTTATGCCAAAAGTCCCTTGTAATGGGTGAGGATGAGCCAAAAGTCCTTAAGAATCGGTGAGATAAAGCCAAAAGTCTAAAGAAGAGTAAGGCTAAGTCAAAAGTCCCTTGAAAATAAGTGAGGCATATCCAAAAGTCCCAAAGAAAATGGGTGAAGTTAGACCAATGCCCTCAAGAGCTTACGTATGATATGTATGTGTTTCTATAACAAGGAAAATACTTCATGTATGTTCACTAATAGCTTAAATGCCATGCATGCATTCTTTGACATGTATATGCATCCATTATGTATGTTTGAAAGGGTAAAAAGCTATTGGAATTATTTGAATATCACTCTTCCTTATTTTCCATCTAACCATATCTAGGTAAATCTCAAGGAAGCAAAATGGAAGCCAGGGAGCATGTTGTGCAACACTTTGGCAATAATATAGCTTTGAATATAATTTGATATCAAAGTTTGTAAAGACATGATGTATATGAGATATAACCACTTGAACAAGTTTAAATATATCTATTTATGATGTGTATATCAATCTTGAAGCTAAATGAATGCATATGTTAGAGATTGACATCTTAGCACCTTTATGTTCATGTGTATGAATGCATGTGGTATGGTGAGATTTAGCTCTATGAGATTTAAACCATTTGGCATGCTTCTATAGGCTGTAATTGTGCTTTTGGACATGCCGAAGTGGCTATGGAATAAGAAAAGAGCTTTTTGGTACCGTAAGAACCTATTTTAGACTTCAAATTTAACTAAATCTTAAGCTAAACCAAAGTTTAATCACATGGATGATTTTTCACATGAAATTTGGCCAAAAAGTAGGTCTCGTCTAGAGCTTTTTAAAAAGATAAAGAGCACTCAATTTGGAGCCCTAGAGAACTTATTATGATTTTTCAAAGTTGGCCAAATTATACAGAATTGATATGTGTACTGTTTATATGGTTAGTTTACTTTTCTATGTCACAAATGGGCCAAATAAAGTCTAATGCTTATGAAATTTTATAGACATAAACTAGACATCATATTCTTTTCATAGCCACTAAGAGCACCTCATTTGGAGCTCTGTAGAGGGAGAACCAAATTTTTGAATTTTATGGTCAATATCAAGATGTAGTAGAGACCTCTAGTATTGTTCTATTATTTTTTGTGGGCTAGATGGTATTTTCTTAGTCTAAAACTATTTTTATCATTAGTTAACATCCAAATATTTCTAGAAAGCTATCATATGCATAATTTCAAATTTTTTAGAATTAGTTATAAATTTTCAAAGTTTATATTAGAAATTTGTAACACCCACCCAAGACTAAAAATATGATATTGTGGAGTGTGTTCCAAAATCCTTGCTTTGTGAGATAAATGAGGATGGTTCTAATATGGATGGAAAATGATATTGATAAGCTCACATTGTCCCTAAAGCCATGAATCATGTGTATGGCTTCCCAATTATGCAATTATGCATGTATAAAAGTATACGCTTTCTTGCAAGTATGCACCCATATACCACATATATATTGGGATACTCTATGTGACCATTATATGAGAGTTAGAAGGTTAAGGTATTATAGATTAGGCATGAGGATAAAACAAAAGTTCTAATATGCAGGCTATTGTTCTAATAGTAATTAATACTAATAAGGTATTAAGCACTAAGTTAAATAGGAACTTAGTATAAGATATCTAATTTACCTTTTAAATATTTTCCTTTTGAGTAAGAGTCTTGAGTATTTTTATTTCCTTTTTATATTTTTATGTAACTATTTACATACTAGTTTCTAAGGTGACTTGGGATATTAGTCTATAATTTAGGATACTTACAATTAGTTTGCTTTCTAATGCATTCTTTCTTTCTTATGCATTGAAAAATTTTTGCTATTGCCAAATAATCTTCGTTGGATCAATACTCAAACTCATTGTCCACTTTATTACTTATACCCTTAGTGCACTTGCCAATTGATATCCATAAGATAGTAATATAAGAGAATATCACATCAAAATAATTATAATCAGACCAGTTACAAGAAGACTTGCTTTAACTTTGAGTTAGAGTTTTCTTGCATGAATAATTAGGCTGAGTATGAAGCACTAATTATTGTCTTAGAGCTCTTGGAAAGCATGAGAGTCAGCTAGGTCCAAATAGAAAGAGACTCCTAATTGGTGATCAAGTGGCTTATGAGGGAGTACCAATACCTTCACACAAACTTGTTCCAATGTCATTGCTTGGTTGTAGAGAAATTTTATGACAGAGTACCAATACCTTCACACAAACTTGTTCCAATGTCATTGGCTAGTTATAGAGAAATTACAATACTTCTTGGATGTTATAATCATGCTTATACCCATAGGAGAAAATGAAGAAGCCAATAAGCTTCCTTAAACCATGTCAAGGTATAGGTTTTTAGCTTAGATCTTGTTAATAGAATATCCTAGTTAGCCATGAGGTAGATTGCCTAAGTAGATTAGCTTAGGGGAATCAAATTAGATCTCAATTTAAAGCCATAAGAAGGAATTGCTTATCTACATTAAGAAGCAAAAAACCTAGAGGCAATCAAAAGACTTCACTCAGGAGAGCAAATAAACACTAGTGAAAATAGCATGGAACTAAGAGTAGCCAAATTCAGTTATGAATGAAACTATTCCTAAGTAGATGAGGGCCATTCAATAAGAAACTACTCAAGAGTAGTGAAGGGTAGACAAGGATTCACAGATATAGATAATCAATCACATAAAAATTCTGTCACTCAGGGTAATCCAAAAGGTTAAAATTGGGGCATTAAATTACATAATGTATGAAGACACCTTGTATAATTAAAAAGAAGGAAGGAATTCTCTTAAGGTGCCTAATTGGGTAGGAGACACTAAGGTCATGGCAAAAGCCCATGAAGGCTTATGTAAGGGACATTAAGTTAGGCCTATTATGCATTGGCTTCTATACAAGCATGAACAATATTGGCCAACCATAGCTAAAGCATATAATATGTGTAACATTCGGTTTTCATTAAACAATAGAAACGAGTGCGTTTTCAAAGAAAGTCCCTTGAAATGAATTATTAAGGTCCCAAGGAATTTGAGTAACATTCTAGACTCCTAAAATGAGAATCCTAACTTTAGACGGAAGGAAAAATAGAGTTAGAATGAAGAAACAAATTTTGACGAAAATCTTACGAAACGTAATAGCATTTTCATAATTTTGAGCAAATTTTGAATTTACATAGGAGAGATTTTTAAATAAAATTTTTTAGTTCTCCGAGGTTCTCAGAGGTCATGAAAACCATGGGAAGCCCCGGGATAGTAAAATCCCCTTTGGTGGACGTTTTCCAATGTTGGTGTACCCGAAATTTGACAGATTTGTTTGGGAAGGTTTTAGCTCTAATTTGAGTGATTCCAAAGGCATTTTACTGAATTGGGGACCTAAATTTTATAATAGAAAATACGGTTCTTAAAAACGAGCTAAAACGAAGGAGAAATGAAAATGCAAAGAATGAAGGGCAAAATAGGAATTTTTGAAAAAGCCACTTCCCTCCCCTTATATATAGGTGGTGCCCCACTCTCTCTCCCTCATTTAGACTCAAAATTTTCTGCCCAATTTCAGAGAAGGGAGCTAGGGTTTTGGGCACATAAGAGAGGAAGAAGAAGAAGGAAGAATTCAAGCTTAAAGGTATACTTCCATGGTAGTTTTTCATACTTGCTTCCATCCACACCTCCTCTCCTTCATTCTCCTTTGTTTACTTTGATTAAAATGAAGTTTATAAATCTGATTTAGGGGAGAAACTCAAGAGAAATTTCAGATTTGAAGAGAGGAGCTTGGAGAAAGCAAGATTTAAGCAAGAATAAGCAAGGAAACTAGGTAATTTCTCTTCCTATAGTTACTATATTGATCCTCCCTCCTTATCCATTTCTCCTAACCCTAGGAACCCTAGGAGGAGTTGATTTTTAGGCAGAACCAAGGATGAATCTAAGGAAAAATGGTGTGGAGATTAAGAATATGCAAAAGAAATTAACAAAGAACCATTAGATTTCAAGATGCAATTTCTAGGGTTTCAAGTTCACTTTGTAAAATCTGATTTTGTATGATAATTCTTAGGGCCTAAATAAGAGTTTAAATGAGTTTCCAAGATCCCTAAGATGCTCCCCACATGCTTTCTCCTTCAAGAAAACTAAGCAAAATCCATGGAGACCAACAAGCTTCATGGTCTCAGCCTAAGGAGGTTGGGATAGCTAGGGAGAGTTTTAAATTTTTCTAAGCCCATTCTTGAGTCATATATGATGAATGAAAATGAGGGGAGGCTTTGGTAAAAATTTAAAACTCATAGAAAGTGAGTTGGTGCTTTAGGTTCCATATTATGACCTAAAGAAGTAACATGTAGTTAGGCTATTTGTTTTAATTGTGTGATGACTTCAAGAGGCTTAAAAGGAGTCAAGAATTATATTTGAAAGAAAAGAATGGAGCCTAAAAATTATTTCAGAGGTGTTACTTCCTTAGGTGCATTTATGGACCATAATGAGGTTATAAGCCAATATAGTGTTTAAGCAAATTGCATGGCCTTAGAATTAAGTTCATGAACTTAATTGGCTTCCATAAATTGTGTCTAGGCAAGAGAAAGCAACCCCCACACTTTTTTGTGTGTGTGGCCAAAAAAGGGAGCATTCTTTCAAAGGGAAAAGTGTCTGATTGTGTGCAAGGTAGCTCTCTGCACCTTTTCTCATGCATGGATGTGTGTTTGGCTTGTCTTAGAATGTGTATATGTGTATTTTCAAGCCATGAAAAGTATGCTAGCATGATTTTATATGCCATGATTTCATGATGACATATGTTTCTAAATGATGTTATGATATTTGTTTGAGTTTGCTTTAGTATGGAGAGGCCAAGAACTCTTAACCATGGTGAAGATGAGCCAAGAACCCTTAAGATTGGTTGAGACAAGCAAAGTGGGCTCCCAAAAATATGGTTAAGTCTAAGAATTTTCTTAAAGAATGGGTGAGGCAAGTTCAAAATCTATGAGAAAAAAGGGTGAGGCCAATCCATCTACTCAGCAAGCTCTTGGATACCTTGTATGACATATTTCCATGCTAAGCTTGCTTCTTGAATATTCATGACATCCATTATATCCATGCTTGCATTTTTAAGACTTGCTTTACATCTATTATATATGATTGAATGAGAGATGAGCTATTGGGATTCTTTGAATCTCATTCCCTCATCTCCAATGATCTAATATGCTAGGTGGACCAAGTGGATATGGTAATGGAAGCCAACCACCTTGAGAATGAGAGAATGACAACAAAATACAGTTTTTAGTTCTTTAAAGCCATATTCATGTCCAATTATGTAACCCATGCTTGTGTATGGTCTATGAACTTTAGGACATATATAATTATGATGATATATGATGTAGAAATGAAAGAATGTGTTATGTGAATGATAGAATGTAAATTGAGTATGTATGGACAATGTAACTTCATGAATGGCATTATGGAATTATGCATATGTGTGGATAAAATAGACAAAATGAGATGCATGGAGTTTGGAACTATTTGTCTAGCCTACACAAGTCCTAATTATACTTTTAGACTTTCTTAAGAGGTGCCAAACCCCAAGGAAAGCAATTTGGACAATTTGGTATCCCATATGGAGCCAAAATTAACTAATTTAGAACCCTATGCCACTTTTTATCCAAATAAGCTCTTCTTAATCTAAAATTTGACATGAAATTAGAGTTTAATGAGAGCTTTTTAGGAAGCTAAAGAATATAATTTTAGAGGTTTACATAATATTTGATGAATTTCCAAAGTTGGCAACTTTTCTGATTTTGGTCTGATGTACTATTCATTTGATCCCAAAATAAAATCTATCACACAGGGCGCAAATGATGTCCAATTGCTATGAAATTTTATACAGAGAAACTAGAAATTCATAGTGACTCATGAAAACTAGAAGCACCTCATTTGTATGTCTAGAGAGGGAGATATGCATTTTCAAAGATTCTATCTAGTATCAGGAATTCCAACTTACCTCTGTTACTGTTTGATTAGATTTTGAGCTTTGGGCATACTTGAGTTGGTCTAGAGTTATTTTTTCCCTCTAGCTAACATCCACAGCTTTCCATATTGGTATTATTTGCATAGATGGGATTTTTTTTGAAATTAATTGGACATTTTTGAAGTTTGCTGTAAAAATCTGTGATAGTACCAGTGGGTAGTTTGACCTTTAGAATATTTTGAATGTCAAACATCCTCTGTAATGGATTTTATAGTCTAAAAATATTTTTACTATGAAGTATAAATTTGTAACTTTTTAGAATATCCAAGAATACATGATTTCAATTTTTCTAGATTTAGTTATGATTTTTCAACATTGTGACAGAAATGAGCCAAATTCTACCCAAAAATGTGTATACATATTTTAAGCTTCCCGTCGAGTTCTATGAGTTGGAGGCCACATTTCATGATCCAAGAGTTTTATTCATGTAATTAAATATGAGAATGTGTTAGATCAGCTCACACGGTCCACGTGACACTAAATAGAATTTTTATACACAATGCAACACGAAAATAATCATTATTTTATTGTCTTTTTCATGGGAAACTTACATGATTCATAAACTTAAGTTATTTAAAGGCATTAGATGAGCTGAAAATTATAGTGTTACAATATCCAAAAGGATGCCAAGAATACTAGAAGCACAAGGTTTTAAGGCATGTGCCTGTGGCTCGACTACACCTAATTATAAAATTGTGGTTATTTAAAGGTTGAGCTATAGATCTCATTAGCAAAAGTTATCCACCATCCTTTAAGAAGCATACTTTCATTGTTGTGGCCATTGACTAGTTCAAAATTTATGTAATTAGGTGTCTATGGAAAGATTAGGATGTGAACTACATGTTATAAAAATTTCAAGTGAAAATAAGTTCATTTGTCTACGAAATTCTAAGGGAACTGTAACTACTACTGTAATCGAGCATAAATTAGAACCAAAAATTTAGAAATGCATATGTTTGGTTACACAGCTTCAATTTATACAAACTCAGTGGTTATGGAAAGCTTATAATGCCAGATATATGTTTGTAAAATTTTATGAGTATTAGAGTTCATTTGACCTTGATAAGCATGATTTTTTATACATTTTAATCCTTTTAACTTAAACATTTTAGTATCCAAATATGGCTTTAAGGGTCTAATTAGATGAAATTTAATTTTAGTAGCCATTTTCTATATTTGAGGAATTAAGTTACAAATTATTGGATTTTAATGCATAAATTTATCTTAATAATTTTTGTGAATATTCCTATTTAATTTTTCTCACTTCTTTGTGCAAAATTTTAATATGTAATTGGAGTTTTGAATAGAAAATTAAATAGAAGAGAAAGAGAAGAATTGGGCTCCACTTGTAGCAAACATACACTACGTGGAGAAGAGAAATTAATGAAGATGCACATAAGCAAGCATTAGTTCAACATGGCTGGAGCAGAAGGAAAGAAGAGAGGGATAAGATGCAGAAAACAGAAGAGGAAGCATGAGTTGTTGTGGAATGAAAGAGCTTGGTTTTAACGTTGAAGTAGCTGAAGCTTGCATGATTCATGGATAACATGTAAGAAGCATGCAGAAGTGAGCTTACGTTTACATGGAAGGATGCATGGATAGTAGCTGAACAAAGAAGAACGTTTTGGTGAGAAGTAAGGGCAGCAGCTCACAAACTCGAAGCAAATGAATGGCTGGAATAGACGTTGAGTTAAATGTAAAGAATAAAAAGAAGAAGCTATGGGTTTAGATTAAACACGCTGGGCAGCAGTACAAAACAAAGGAGAAGCTCAAGTTGTATGTGTTGTGAGCAGAAAAGAATAAAGAAAATGCTACAGTTTGGACGAGCAGAACACAAAGCAAGAATGAAGAGAAACAACACGAAAAAGGAGCTGCATGAAGAACACCTGAACATGTGGAAAATACGTGGAGCTGAATGAGCTTCAAAGATAAGAGAAGGAAGCTGCATGGGACGTAAAAAGCAAAGTAAAGAAGCAGCTGTAACATGCAGAAGCATCATGTGGTATTAAGAGAACGAACATGCCCAAGAAGCCTCTATTTTTTAGTTTAAGAATAGAGCAAGACGCTGGCTAAACGTGGTGAAGGAAAGAGAGAAGAATGAACTGCATGCAGAGGCTTACGTGGAAAATGACGTGATTTTGCATGAATCTAAATTAATGAAGCATGAGCTGAGAGGGAGCTCTGGCTGAACGAAGAGAACAAGCTGCAACCGAGGATAACGTGAAGAAGAGCTGCAGAAATAGTAGAAGGAATTCAAGTATAATAAAATAACCAATGGGACCCACTCTCATATACACATCCATGCAGCTCCAAGCATATACGCAAGAAGTAAACTCGAGCAGAACTGCATGTGAAGAAGATGTGGAGAATGCAAAAACTCAAGGAGAGGCTGGGCACGTGAATAATAACGCGAAGAAGGAGATAAGAAGCTGCATATGATTCATTAAAAAAGGCACGTGACTGGGCAGGCAGCGTACATCGTCCAGACTTCATTCTATCTCACGTCTCTCCAACACATTCACGCCTCCTTCATTTAAATCATTGGACCCTCATCCATTCGCACAATACAAGCCATCCCACGTCTCTATATTTCCAAAAATTCATGCCTATATATATCAAGCCATTCATTCGTTCAAGGCACCACTAAACCATTCATCCATCCATTCCAACCATCCACTCCACTCCTTCGTCCAGCACCATTCATTCTTCCACTCCATCCTCTTCTCATCCCCATTCCATCTTCCATCTCCATCATCCCATGAAGCTTTAGTTCATCTTGAGGCTAGCAAGGAGGAAGCCCTTGGAGAAGCTTGAATGCATGAAAGAATAATTCAGAATTTTGGCTAAGAATTTCTATATTTTTCCTACACTTTTTCTCTTTCATTTATTTTCTTGGTTAAGATGTATTTGATAGGAAATTTGTGTAATTATAATTAGTGGCTGGTTAGACACTAATTAGGAAGTATTTTTGTTGATTAATTGATCTGATTAATTTCAATATTATTTGACTTCCCATGTATGCTTCGAAGGTGTTCGATAAAATACATGAGTGAGATTATTTGTTTAATTTGAAGATTCCTTAATGTTTAGTTGGTTAATTAAATATTTAGGATGATTCAGAGGCTAATCAAATTATTTAATCAATCAAATTAAGTGTTCAAGATCTTAATAACAAGAATTAACAGTTTAATGCGGGATTGAGGTCTCAATTCAACATTAGATTGTTGATTTCTTGAATCTTGAGTGGTTACCCAAGATAATTTGTTATGAACACATTTAGGAACTTTTAGGCCAGAATTAATCACAATTAGAATTGGATAAGGATAGTGGATACCAAGGGACGAATCCGAAGCTAGTCACAAGACCATAATTCACCCAATTAGATAGCAATTAGGAATTTTAATTCAATTTAGTTTTTTCTTGATTTAATTAAATCAAAACCCCCTTAAGTTAGGAATTTTTAGAGTCTTTTAATATTTAGAAAACTCAATTAAACATTGAACACCAATTCCAAGGGAGATGACCTTGGTTATGCCATTCGCTACATATTTTATCAACCTAGTATTATTTTGAGGGTTGTGGACGAGCCACTCAAAATTTGGCACCGTTGCCGGGGAATTGGATTCTCAATTGTTTGAGAAAGTTTTCTAGGTGTTTTAGCTCTATTTTTAGTCTATTTTGGTTTAATTTTTGTTTTTGTTTTGAACTTGAAATTGGCTGATTTCGGTGTTATGCGTCAAGTGTCCTGTTTGCTGAAATTTTTGTTTGAAGTGCCTAGAAAATTCTCAAACTTCGTTTTCCAAGGTTTTTGGGTGTTTTAAGAAAAAATAATAGCAAAGCTATTCGGTGCACCATTTTTTTTGCCAAATTCCAACATTTAAGGCACTTTTTCGATTTTTTTAGTATTTTCTCGAATTTTTTTAGGATTTTTCAAATTTTCTGAATTTAATTTCTTTAATTTTTGTGAATTTATTTTACATCATTAATCTCTGTTTAGGAGTGTTTTTGATAGTTAAGTAAGTCTTAGTTTCATTGGAATTTTATTTTTTTGAATTAGGATTAATTTTAGTTATAACTTGTTAGTGATTTTTCTTATATTGAAATTCTCAATTTTTATTTGCTTCAAATGAATCCATATCATTATCAAGGTGTTTATGATTCGTGTGCAGAGCATAGGATTTCTCAGGAGTTGGATGATGCCATGTTAATGCTTCAAGATCTTCTTGAAAGACAAATACGAAGCCAACAAGTCTAGAACCATGCTACCAACCATACCACAATTCATATGGAGTACACCCCAATTACCACCATAATTATGGGCCATACCACACCTTCCATAGCCAAGAACCAAAGTATGAAACTTACAATTATCATGAGTGGTATATGCAACAAGAGGTCCAAAGGGAACCAAGTTGGGAAGAGCAGCTAATAGAAGCCTGTATTATTCAAAACCAACAATTGGAGCAAATGATCCAACGGGTGCAACTCCTAGACCAGCAAATGGCAGATAACCTAATGACGGATTCAGGATTTCAAATGAATCAATCGACTTCAAGTGCTAATGAATCAATTGACGAGCAAATTAGAAGGGAATGTTTAGAGGAGGAAAAGTCCTATTCATCGGGTAATATCCTTCCATCTTTTAATACTTTGCAATTTGTTGAAACTGAATCTAGTTTGCTTAATAGCACTGTGATTCTTGATGCATATAATGTCGTTGATTCTAAATTGCATAATGAGGAAGTTGATGAGGAAATTATCATTGAATCCCCTGATTTGGTTAATTGTGGTAATTCATTGAACAAAATTGACATATTTGTTGATGTTCATGATTCCTTGTGTACTGATGCATTTGGAATTTCTACTCCTAGCTGTGATTATAGTTATAAATTCATGTTTGAATCTGTTAATGATGAATCTATTGAGTCTAGGGTAGTGGATAAGTGTGGGGGTGATTTAAGATATAATCATCATTCTATTCCTAGTCTGGAATTAGTTGATAAGTCTATTGATGATGCATCTACTGAGTTTAGGGATAGCATACCATCTAGATCATGTGATATAGATGATTTAAATAATTTTGTTGATTGTGTGTGTGCTGGACTCACTATATATGATAGATGCTCTCAAATTAATGCTTTCATTGAGACTAGTGAGTCCCTTACATATCCTAATCAACATGATTCCTCACTAACCTGTGATGGTATGACTGATGAAACAATGAATGTAGCATGTGATAAGAATATAGACATTGAAATTGTTAGACAGCTTATTGATAATTCAGACCCAACTCTTAAATGCTTATGTGATGATATGCATGCATGTCCTGTGTGTACTGAGATTAATGAGTTTCTGGAGTCTGATAAATCTGTTGAATCCATAAAGTCCTTTGCTTGCACTGAAACTGTCAATAAAATTAATTCTCCTGATCATACTAGTATTGATGAGGGCATGCATAGTGATAATGCTGATGTTGAAAATCCTACTGATGTTTGTGCTATTATTGATACTAGTGAGACACCGAATTTTGTTATTGATAATTGTTTAGAATCTTGTGAGCCTATTGATGTCTCTTTGGTCAGGGAAGATACTATTTCTCTTGTTGAGAGTCCTGAACAAATTCTTGAAATTGGTGAAGCAATTTCCAACAGGCCACTGACCCTCCCAACTGAGAAAAAGCAACTGACAGACACCTTGAACTCAAAGGATTGTGAGAAGTTACAATTAAATTTTTCTGTTGATGCAGTGACTCTTATTGATGGGAGTCCAGTAGATTTTATTGGCTTTGATAGATTTTTAGAAAGTTTTGATTTTAAAATTCCTTTCTTTGGTTTTTAATATCTTAAATTTGATTTTCCTTCTTTTCTTGCTTGTGAAATTGCTAAATATGACTTTCCTAAACTACTGATGGTTAAGGAAGTCCATGACTCATCTCTGCATGATCAATCCAAATGCTTTAAAGTGGTTAGACTTAAAGTTATTCAGCTAAGAAGGAATAAAGTAGTTTTAATTTTAGTTTTTGATACGTATGATTAGTTCATATTTAATATAGTTCTATTTAGTTTAGGATGTAGTTTTCTTTTTTCTTTTTTGCATTATTGTTTGTCTTTATTTTGTAGGTAATAAAAGGTTGCTAACCAGCTACATGGAAATCTGAGCCTACCTTGAGATCTTCGATTCAAGTTCATCTGGTTGTATTCTCTCCTTTCACTCTCTTTATTTTGTGCTGTTTATTTGTTCACTAGATTGTGTGCTAGCATTGAGGACAATGCAATATTTAAGTGTGGGGGGAGAGCTATTTCATTCCATTCTATCTGGCCCTTGTTTAAAAAAAAAATTGAGAAAATTTTTAATTGCTATCTAATTGGGTGAATTATGGTCTTGTGACTAGCTTCGGATTCGTCCCTTGGTATCCACTATCCTTATCCAATTCTAATTGTGATTAATTCTGGCTTAAAAGTTCCTAAATGTGTTCATAACAAATTATCTTGGGTAACCACTCAAGATTCAAGAAATCAACGATCTAATATTGAATTGAGACCTCAATCCCGCATTAAACTGTTAATTCTTGTTTTTAAGATCTTGAACACTTAATTTGATTGATTAACTAATTTGATTAGCCTCTGAATCATCCTAAATATTTAATTAACCAACTAAACATTAAGGAATCTTCAAATTAAACAAATAATCTCACTCATGTATTTCATCAAACACCTTCGAAGCATACACGAGAAGTCAAATAATATTGAAATTAATCAGATCAATTAATCAACAAAAATACTTCCTAATTAGTGTCTAACTAGCCACTAATTATAATTACACAAGTTTCCTATCAAATACATCTTAACCAAGAAAATAAATGAAAGAGAAAAAGTGTAGGAAAAATATAGAAATTCTTAGCCAAAATTATGAATTATTCTTTCATGCATTCAAGCTTCTCCAAGGGCTTCTCCTT